>VXAY01006791.1:218665-235158 GCA_013399855.1 Oxyruncus cristatus | reverse complement strand
TGTTTGACCTTTCCCTATTAAGTTTGTTAATTTTCCTGCAGACTTGCAGATACTGACTTCCTAGAGTAAATTTATTAGAAGCCATTGTTACATTAGAACCTGAAATGAAAGTAAGTGCAACTGGTGTGAGATTTTCTATGCCTGAAGCGTCTTCTAGAAACCCAGTAGTTTGGCAGTGTGGTGAGCACGGAAAGACATTTACCC
The DNA here is from genome assembly GCA_013399855.1 of Oxyruncus cristatus. Lineage (NCBI taxonomy): Eukaryota > Metazoa > Chordata > Aves > Passeriformes > Cotingidae > Oxyruncus > Oxyruncus cristatus. The sequence continues at coordinate 234,954 of VXAY01006791.1, read as the reverse complement.
TGCAGTGAGTTAAGGTGTTTCTGCGTGTGAGCAAAATATCAACATCTTAAAATATTTATGCGTTAAGTAGACAAAGATGTTTCGCATTGAACTTTGAACTCTTTGAAATGTCCTGAAGAATATCTTTAAATATTGATGTATCCTAATGTAGCCCTTAGACAGTCTTTTTGCAGTGACAAGACATTTCAGCTTGTTATAATTTTGCTGCGATTAAACACTTCCAATTTTTCTTCTCCCCCTGAATAATTTGTGAGTATAGACAACAGCATTTTGCTGGGGGATGGGTACAACTGATTTGATATTTCACCTGCTTCTTTTATGAGCAGGAAGAATTCAAAGCTACTTAGCATACTTTGAGCAATTTGTTCTTCTATTTGTAGTTATACATTACACATGCTTAATATCCAGGGGAAAAAATGACCAGACAAAAATGAACATAAGAGCAATACTTCAAACTGATGTTGCCAGATAACAAACTGTACAGAACACACTAATCATGGAGAAAGAAAATGTTCACTTCATATCCCACTCATCTGATGTGTCCAAGGACTGAATTTCTAAAATGTCAATAACTTATGCTCAGTATGAGCATAAGTTATTTTTTCCAAAACTGAGATTGTCATTTGAGTATTAATGTGTCTCTCAAAATTAGTTTGATTTCAGATTCTGGAACTTCAGGAACTGCGAAAAATTACACCTCCTTAACTTTGAAAGCTGAATTAGAAGTACTTTAATTAAGGGTGAGTTTGGAACCTTTGTGCCCTCTGAAGGGATAAAGGTTTTTTACGACATTCAAGACTTGTTGCTCAAGCCTTCTTAAAGAACACACTGTATAAAATAGATTGAGTATAGTGTTTTAGTATTTAGTATAATGAGTAAGGTGCTTTAGTATGTAGTACAGAGCCAGAAGCAATTTGCCAGAACCCTCACTTTTCCTGAGAAACCAGTCAAATCAGTACCTACACAAACACTGTTATGGTGCAGGTCTGACTGCACAGACACCTTTTCTTCCTGGCATTTGCTTGTGTTGCCCATCTCTGCAAACAACACACAGCATGTATAAATCAAACTTTTCTCATGTCCTCTCATTTTCCTTTGAGTCGTAAATTATCACAAGACTGGGTTAAAGTGACTGCCCACTTGCTTCTTGGTCCAAGAGAAAGAAGCAATTTCCATTCATGCAAGTCTACATCAGTGGAACAGCTAACATATCTTCTTTCTATCTCAAAATGCCATGAAAGATGGCTCCTTTACCACTGACATCGGCCTCCTTATCAGGCTTTACAGACAGTTAATGCACCAGAAGTGCAGTTTTCTCTGAGATACAACAGGAGATATGCTAAACAGAAAAGGTGGACTGTCAGGCATTTGTGCTGGGTAAAAAATAAATAACTACATAAAATGTCTTACATGCTAAAGTGCACTCATACATTTTGTCCCTAACAGAATATGGCTTTGTACTCAATCCTTCTTTTAGCCATTTTAAAACTCTTCGTGTCACATGATTTAAGCCTGAAAACCATCATGCCAACAGCTATCATGAGTCATTACTGGCATCATTTTCTGAGTTGATCCAGGGTTATTTCACAGGCATTGTCAATGGCTTTTGATAGAAATGAGATGGGAACATTGTGTTTAAAATTTATTCTGTCTATACATCCTGCATAGGAGTTAACTAGGCCACAAGATTTCAGAAGAAAGGAGTGCCTTTGTAATTTTGGCAACAAACTTCTTTTATCTCCCTAAAAGCCCTCAGATTTTCAAAATCTCCATCTTAACATCAAAATAATCACACAACCCAGAAATATATTGAAAACATCAGACCTGAAGCCAAAAAAAATCCCAACTGTAAGATAAAACGCCTCTAGTTAGTGTTTATAAAGATGTGCCAACTTCTGACCCAAACTCAACAAGTGGACAAACTGTCCAATTGCAAAAAGAGAGGGTCCAGGTGAACCTCGTGAAACTTAATAAGTTAAATACGAAGTCCTGCACATTGGTCAGGACAACCTGTAATATCAGTACAGACTGGGTGGTGAATGGATTGAGAGCAGTCCTACAGAGAGGGATTTGGGGACAACTGGTGGGTGAAATGGATGTGTGCTGGCAACCCAGAAAGCCTCTTGTATCCTGGCCAGCAGGTCAAGGGAGGTGATTCTCCCCTTCTGTTCTGCTCTCATGAGACCCCACCTTGAGTATTACGTCCAGCTCTGGGGTTCGAAGCACAAGACAAGGACGTGTTAGAGTAGGTACAGAGGAGGGCTATGAAAATGATCTGGGAACTGGAACCCTTCTCCTGTGAAGAAAAGCTGAAAGGGTTGGGTTGTTCAGTCTGCAGAAGAGAAGGCTCTGGGGAGACCTTATTGTGGCTGTTCAATGCTTAAAGGGGGTTTATAAGAAATACAGACTTTTACGAGGGGCTGTAGTGACAGATGCAATGGTTTTAAACTGAAAGAGGGCAGGTTTAAATTGGCTATAACACCAAAACCCTTTACAATGTGGTGAGACGCTGTTGTAACAGGCTGCCCAGAGAAGCAAGTGTTGCATTAAGGGTACGGAAATTTAGTAGAAAATAAACTCTCTTGCATTCCCACTGGTCCTCAGAGATCAGAGGGGCTGGGTGTGGCTGATCCTATTTTCTGATTATAGCAAATTTAGCACTATAATTCTGGTTGAGTTCAAAAGAAGAACCTGTATGAACCCAGGTGCACAAATAGTGCAGTTTATCAATCAGGTACTATATGTCTGGTCACATTCCATAAGATTTGCACCATCCAGATACATGAATAGCACAGTTTGTTGAAGACACAGTAAATCAGGTTCAGGATTGCAGGTGATAAATGTACTAAGAAAGACCATAATAGTGCTACGTAGATTTAAATTAACATTCCCAACTGTGCTCCAACACAGCTGCAAGTGTAAAGCTCACCTCTGGGAGAGGAGGAGAGTCCCAGTCTGACAATAAAACTTTTCACCCCAAAGTCCCCTTTCATATTATAGATTTTGACCCATCCCAAGGGGATGGAATAATCGCATATTATAGGCGGGGTTTGGCAACTCTGATCATAAATGGGTTACATGGCACGAGTTTTCATTCAGTTGCATCCCACGAGATGTGTAAGTTAATATGTTGATGGGGCTTAATGGGAGCCATTGTGACTTTGGGTCAGAATTTATAGCTGACAAAAGAGCTGGAAAAAACACTTTGTTCCTCCTCCACGTACTGAGGCAGCAGTAAAGGGTGTCTGACCTTCCTCGGAGGGTCTTTGAGTACATCCTTGTCTCCTTAATGAACAAGATTTATAACAAGGTTTGTCTTTCCCAGTGAAGGGAGTGAGGCTATTGGCCGGTACAGAGGTGTGATGCACTTCTGTGCCTCACTGAAACAACATCAGGCCACGAGACCTCTGCTGCACTCCAGACCATTCAGTTGTTAGGCATCGCTCCATCCGGGTGCAAGAAAAGCAAGAGGGACTGCTCACATTTTTCTCAACTACCCTTACCAATTCTTCACTGTCTTAAAGAAACACTGTACAGTTCTGACCATTTACCACATGTAGTTATGAAGAAAACATTGAACGGGGTCTTAATAAAATATACTGACCTTACAAAGAATACAACAAGTGTATATCTCTCCCTCACAAAGATGCAAATTGCAACTGGTGGTCTACAATAGAAGGGTGAGGAATTTTCATATTTTCCTGGCTATTCCTGATAATACCAGTGTATCGGATAATATATAGGTATACAGCTTTATGGAGAGAACAGCCAGTCACGTCTGGGTTCATGCATGTAGCCATGGAGATGAGAAATCTTACAATTCATGAGCTATTTAAATGGTTTATCTTTGAAGTTTTCAAGAAAATACAAAAAAAAAAATCTTCTTTGGATTTAAAGTATGTTTAAATACTTTCACGTAAGAAGTTTAATAATTATATATTTTGCAGTTTTGCATAATTTGCAATTAGCAAGGTTAAAGGAGAGATTTGCAAAAGAGGCATTTTAGCAAGTATTATAGATGAAAAAGACAAGGCAGGCAGAAAAAAAATACTTGCAAAAACATCAGTAAGAAGTTATACTATCCTGCTCAGTGGTTTACTTATTTATTCCTGGTTATGCATTAAAATAATCAGCACAATTTAATCTCATTCGGGCAGAACATTCTTTACACATGGATCAATGTCCTTTTATTCAATAATATAAATTTCCTTTATAATTTCTGCTATCATTTGCAGAGTGTAAACAGTTTCTAATGCTTTACACTTGAACAATAGCTTAAGTAATCAAGTAGAAAATTAATGAGAAACAAAAGCTTATTTATAATTACAGTCAGACCAAATTGTTATTTAAAGTATGAACAGTAAGTGAACTGTTATTCTACAAATCTCCTCTAATTCCTCACAGATGCTAATTAGAGTTTGTCATACCCATACCCAAGAATTACTTGTTTTGCCAAACTAATTCTAAAATTAGCCCCTGCTTTGTAACTTACTTGACAGCTAGAAAACATTCTCTTCCATTTTTGATCCCACTAAAATCAATGGTTTTATTCATATGCTTAAAACTATGCATGTGCTTAAGTATAACAAAGGTATCTTAACTCCACCAGTACCTACTAATTTTGGTGGGACTTTAATGGAGTCCACCACCCTCTATTAAGGATGTCAGTTGAAATACATGTTAAAACTTGAGCAAACGTGGCCATTATATAAGTAACAGCAAGCAGGTAGCGAGGAGCTGCAGGTGACATGTATGCCCAGGCATTGTATATTAGTGGGAAGACCTTTCTAATGGACAAAGGATTCTTTTCTTTTTCTAAAACATATATTTAGGACTGTTGATGAGAGGGAGAAACAACCGAGTTGTTGGATTCACTTGTTCGTACTGTTTCTTCTCCCGCTTGGACACCTAATGGGCTACTGTTTTCTCCCCATTCTTAAGAGGACTCACAGAAGATAAATGACAAATGCCAACTTTGTTCCTGGATGATCTGAGGGCTGATTTATTCAAAGAAAAGACTGTGTGATACAGTGCTGCTGTGTTACAGAAGGTATCCAATGATATGCACCATGTTTCCAGGTATGGAACAAAGCCCTGTACTTTGAAATGCATGTAAATGATCAGTCATTCAGGGTGTAGGCTAATGGAATTCTAAATAGGATGCTATGAAGAGTGAAGAGAGAAAAATGCAAAACTGGAAGAGACAGACCAGACATCAATAGTTGTCAGAGTGCAAAGCCCTCTGTAGAAAGAATGTCAATAATACCTCAGGCTCACACCAGTCCTCTCATACAGAGCACTGCAAACGTTTTATAAACATTAATTTGCACAACCCTGCTCTAAGGTAACAATGCACTATTTTAGGTATAGCTCCTCTTGTAAGTCTTGAAGGTAGCAACCAATGCAAGGTTCAAAATGTCCAGGGGCCCTTTTAGGGAAATGACACAAAGAACAGCTCCAGGCTGTATTCAGAAACTATTTGATTTCAGCTCTGAGAAATATAAAATAACTCTGTGAACTCTCTAACAGGTGTCTCTTCCCCAGTTGCAAAGCTAGTTGAGTTCAAGATGTGGCAAGCGCATGTCAAAGCAAGAAACCCAAATTACCAGACCACCACTAAAGCTATTTCTCACACAATCCGAATGTTGATCACCCTGCTAGCCACCACTGTCCTTTTTGAAACACTGCTCACATTTGGGTCAGATAACTAGCTGAAGTATCCAGGTGCAAAACATTCCTTTACTTGTCTGAAGGTTTCCTCAAAGTTCCCACTTTATTCAGTCGCCTGAGGGAGGACCTTCACGAGCTTAGCCTGCCAGTTGGCTCTCTTTGGGTAGTTTGACAGTACATAAGAAGTAAAAGGACTCAAAAGGGACACACCAGCGTCGCAGTGTGGCAAGGATTTTATGCAAGCTGTTTGTCCTTTTTCATTTTCCATTTACACGACAGATCATCTCCAGCGATATGTCTCCTAAACAACTTTAATCATTCTCTCTCTTTTTTGCTTTGTTAATTGCAGCTTGTGTCTGACTAGTGCCTTCAAGGAGTTTCTCCCCCCAAGCCCAGCCCCACTTACACAGGGTTCTCCACAGAGATGCACACCCATGCAGCCGTGTGCGGAGCGTGGGCTGAGTTACCCTGCAATCACCTGCATCTCACTGTGCATACACGCTGTGAGAAAACTGTCCCTCTTGGTAAACAGAGATACTTCTCAGCTCTTACCATGCAGAGAAGGAGAGTTCAACAAAGTCAGCACAATCTTTTGGTCCTCATTATCACATGTAAAGGAACACATGTTTCAAACACGGCATCGCATACAGTTTGCCTCAAATGGTGAAGTCCCGCCATAAAAAAAGATCAGAGATCTAAAGGCAGCAATAAAACAGTACTTTTCAACCCGGCTGTCATGCAATAGATGTGTCTCTGATAATGTAAAGCCAAAAAACCCCTGAAAACTCATAATTCTACACATAATGTTTTAGTATTCTTGAAAGATCATCCAGGTAATCTGTCATTTGGATGAGCTTTGGAAAAGCCATAGGAACTGTATCGAGTATTACTTTTGTTTCTTCTGGGAGAATATAGTACAATACTTTCCCCTCCACTCTTATTAAAGAATCTTTTCTCCTAGGAGTGGTGATAATAATTAAATATGCCTCAAGAGGTTGTCTTACTCCTATATATGGAAGCCTTGCATGTTCAGGGATGTCTTCAGTTACCAGAAATTTCAGTCTGTCTCACATTAAGTTAGACTCCTTATGCTTATTTACCTCAAGAGAAAAAAAAGCAAAGAGAAGGCTGAAAGCAATAAAGGAGCCCAGTTTTGTCAGAGCTTCACTAGCAGAGTGTGTATCTGACTCCCTGTTCCAGAGGAGTTCAACTCCAACAGGAAACTAGTTGGGTTTGATTTTTTGGTTTTGAAAACATAGGGTGAGATGAACCTTCCTCAGGTCCCCAACAGGCTGAGTTCCCAGTGGGATATAAACATAGAGGAATAGAATATCATAGAATAGCCTGGGTCAGAAAACCTTAAAGGTCATCTTGTTCCAACACTCCTGCATGGGTATGGACACCTTTCACTAGACCAGGTTGCTCAGAGCCCCATCCAGTCTGACCTTAAACACACCAAGGAATGGAGCATCCACAGTTTCTCTGGGCAACCTGCTCCAGTGTCTCACCACCCTCATAGTAAAGCATTTTTTTCTAGTATCTAATCTAAACCTGTCCTCTTTCAGTCTGAAGACAGTCCTCCTTGTCCTCTCACTTCAGGCTCTTGTAAAAAGACACTCTCCATCTTTCTTGTAGGCTCCCTTCAGGTACTGGAAGGCTGCAGTTAGGTCACTCCAAAGCCTTCTCTTCTCCAGGATGAACAAACTCAATTGTCTTAGCCTTTCCCAATAGGAGGGGTGTTCCTTCCCTCCAATCATCTTGTTGTCCCTCCTCATGACTGAATCCAACAGGTCGATGTCCTTCCTGTGCTGGGGAGTGCAGAGCTGGATGCAGCACTTCAGGTGGTGCTCTCACCAGAGCAGAGGGGCAGAATCACCTCTCTTGACCTGCTGGCCACACTGCTTTTGATGATGCTCCTGTCAGTGCCACTGAAAGGGATTCCTTCTCTTTCCACTTTCATCTATACCTCGAGGCTTATAATTAGCTGATCAGATTGATAGCCATATTTACATTTAATATTTGTGCTTTATATTCATGGACATATGCGTGCATTCATGTATTGTGTATGTTATATACATATAGAGTTGGAAGCCATACTAGCTGAACTTCAATAAGATTTCGCAAAAAAACCCAAATGTAAAGACACATCCAGGTCTTGGAATCAGCGGGAGATATTACTGGGTTTACAGAAGGAGACAATCATACTTCCTGTGGGGCACTCAGACTAGCAAAGAAATTGCTCCTATTTTCTACTTGCAGGTCTTCTAATCTTAATTACTTTGGCAGTGGTATAAGAAATTACAAGAGCTCCTGTTTGGAGCTTTCATCTGCAGGGAAAGAAAATAATCAATATCTAGAGGACCTCTGGAGCAGATTCCACTGAAGCTGACATATGACATTTGACATGAAAGTTGAAGTAAATATCAGGTTGTTGGCCTGTCCTGCTCTGTCTGCACATAGGCAGTGTGACAGAGACAAAACCAGAATAGAAATCTAGTATGTTCTCAGCAAACATCCACAGCTCAAAGCCATTATGTTCAGACCAACATCAGCTCCCTTCTTAAAGGAGAGCACTGGAAATCTTCACCTTTCAGGACACAGCACTGATACTGGTAACCATCCCTCTGACTCCCAAGCACAGGGGAATGAAAGTGAGCACTCTCTGAGAGAGAGAAAGAAGTATTGATACAAATTCCATTGACCTTACCAAATGTTCCAGTCAGAAGTATTCTATACAAGTTTCTGTACAGTTACTACAGAACAAAAGTGCAATATGATCTCATCTCCTCAGGCCCTTGCATCGTTTTTACTCTTCTTCCTATACTTATTCATCCCATCTTGGACTTTCTCTGAACCCCAGGAATGCAGCAACCTGAAGTTTGCAAAAACAGCTCAACCTGACTTTGAATTCACATAAAGGCCATTATGCCACTCTGTATCACTCTGTGCCATACAGAAGACATCTTATAAATGTAAGGACCCTCTTACTGTACTATTATCATCTACACCCTGTGGTTACGGAAGTAATTCAAATTTCAGTCTGCCATGGATAATAATTCAACCTACATTTGTCTTGGCTATTAATGAGAAAGAGAGCTAATGCAAGTTTAGTACTTTATAAAAGCTGTGCTAGCTCATCAAATTTAAATTTATTTAGAAAGAAAATTACTTTATGCCATCTCTTGCACCTTGTTACTAAATTTTGCTCATTTTAATTGTCACCACTGTACAAATAAAGAATGAAAAAGTATATTGTAAAACTTTTATTCAAAGTTACTGCTTCTTAGGAGTCTATATTTTTAAAAAATTATTCAGCTTGCTTACTAATGTAAATTCCATTTAAAGTATTAATAATACTGATATAACCATGTATTATGCAAAAAACCCTTCACTTCTCTACCCATGTATGAAAACAATCTGTTTTGGACCTGGAGAACTGGGACATCATATAGCCTTGTGTGGATGAATAAAGAGCAAAAAAGCTTAATAAGAAAGTCTTTTGTGAGTCTGTCCTATTTAGAATGTAATTGGACTTAATGATGCTTAAAGATCTTTTGCAGGTTTCCTTCCTCTACCCAGAAGAGAGGATGTGGGCCATGCTTATAGCTCAGCATGCTAATTATGCCTTTTCAGGACTGACTATTTTGAATGGTCAGCACCAGTTTATTAAATGTCTGGCAGGACACCGTTAGTAAACTGTGTTCTAGATATTCTGTAATAAAAGAAGGTAATTTGAATTATCTACATGACATGCCTCCAGTGGGTATGTGTTAGGCTAGAGGAAAACACAGTGATACTTTACAATAGCATCTGTCAAAACATTGGGAGTGAATTAACCACGTTATCATGCTTAGCATGGAATCAATTTCCTTTCTGTTTCATAGAAATTAGCATTTATTCTCATGGTAAATTACTTAGAAACAAATCATGACTTGCATGGAACTCTGCGCTAGTCTGATCTGTCTGATAAACACCGGCTTGTAAACAACCTGCAAACTGTCCTCTTTGACAAGGTGTTTGCTCACCAACCGTAGACCCACTCACATGATGTGAAATCATGCTGTGTTGGTCTTGTCTCCTGACAGGATGACTCAAGTGCTTTTCATAATGAATCAAAGTAGCGGCTTGAACTTGGATGACTTTTGGAAGAGAAAGAGGTATTTGATGAAGGAAAAATAGTTGAGGTGTGTATAGCACAGTCAGAATATTTTGGGGGTGACTAAAACAGTGTGTAGCACAAATTTTGATCATTTTTAGGTATCCAGATGTCTTCAAAAGTGTGCAGACAGGTTTAAAGCAGACCTATAAACCCTAAAGGTCCTCCAGAATGTAAATGGCAGACTTAATAATCATCTGGTTGTGTTTAACACAGCTACATAACATGCATTTCACACTAACATTAATTAAAATTGACTTAGACAATGTCAGATTGTCTAAGTAGTCCCTTCTTTTTCTAAATATATCTTGACCATATTTTCATGCAGGTATACACAGAATATTTGTCAAAGTACCGTTTTTTTTCACAGTATGTTGCACTGTATTCATATTAAGTGATCTTCTAAATGAAAAACCACATACACTGAAAAAAACCAAACCCAAAGTAACACAGCTGTGCAGTGAAAGAGCACAGATGGATGAACTCTTTTTCATTGCTCTTCTGAATGCGATCTCCAGAACAGGTGATCCCTAACTTGCTGATAGCCAGGAACTGAAAGATAGTCACTGCTGCTTGCAGTTAGTTGATACTGGGGTTAGTTTAGCTGCTCACCACTTCACAAGACAAGAGGGGAAGATGTTTTGCCCTGATGTGGGTGGGCCTCAGTCTGACATAGCACAATCATTTTTTGGGTTCTACCTAGCTGTCTCCTGACTTACATTCAACCCCCCTGATTTTTCAAATCTCAGATTCTTTCTGTATGAGCTCCAGAAGTGATACTGTTGTAGTGTCTGACCCCTCTAATTGAATACAGACATAGGCTTCTGGGACATGTTTCAGACATAGGATGGGCTGAAATGCTGCCATCAGTCCTGACTTGCCGGCCATTGCCATTGGAATCACACCGCAACCTTAATATCAGCTGCAATATGACACAAAAATAAAATTTAATTTTCATAGGAGTATATCTGTCCCTTTAACATATCCTTGCTGTACCATGTTCTCTCCAGCTTGTGCCAGAGAGGAAAGGTCTAAAAGTATGCAGCGCTAGACTTGGCGCAGCTGAGCCCCAAGCAGTTGCCCCCAAGAACAACTGACCTGTCTCAATCTTTCCACACAGGCTACTGGGTTAAAAGCACATGCATAATAATAACCAAAAACAAACAAAAGAATGAATAAATTGATACATCAGGCTGGCAAAATTATCAATCTGACAAGACGGGGATCTGTGTGTACCTTGTACTGGCAGAGTGAAAGGGATCTGTTGCTTAAGTGACACAGTAAACTAGCACCTTCCTCAAGTGTGATGCTTCTTTTCTCACTTTCTTATCTCCTCTCATGCCTAAAAGTCTTTCATGCCTCTTCAAAAGCACTATTTAATCAAGCAGCTATGAATAAACATACATATTGAGAAAATCTACCTGATAACACGGCCTTGAGAGAACGGTCAGTAGACTGTCATTCGTGTTCAGAATAAACAACAAATGAGAAATCAAACTAATTTACAAATTCATGGATTTTACATCAAAGTTGTAACTACCAGAAAGCCATTAAAGTCCTTCTTAACATGGGGAAAGAAAGTAAAAACTGACTATAGCCAAAAAGAAAATTGCCTTCTCTTGATGTTCAAGACATTAGCCTTACCCTTTACTTCTTTCATTCTTCAGACCTTCTGTTTAGTGTGTGCCTCAGCTCCTTGGCTATTGTGAATGAACAGTACTCCCATCTTTCAAAGAATTTATACTTATTCAGTCCTTAAACACCAGACCGATGAAGATCATAGAGATATCTGGTCAAACCACAATCTTTTGCTCATGACGCCGAAAAATCCCAGTGGAAAAAGCAGGTTCTTAAAAATTACACTCAGGTTTATATTGTATTTTTGTATCAAGCAGTCAGTAGCAGGAAATTATTTCCCTATGTAACTACAGATAAGCATATAAATGTATAAACACAGCAGAGCATGAACCCATTTTTGCCATGTTGGCTCATACTGAGTTGTACCTTTAATTTGCAAAGAGCCCCACTGATCAGATCAGGGGTATTAGTGGAATCAAATAATACTCATCGTGACTAAGGATGGCAGAATTGGTCCAGAAGAATGTCAAAGTTGTTTAAAAGTTACCTTTTCAGATATCTTTGCAATCACTTAGCATATGTTATCATGCTGTTCTATGATCCTCTTTTGGTTAATCCTAGACTTAATAGTCAATTATTGAGTCTTCAAAGCATTATTCGCAATCAAGCATATTTTTGTGTCTGTCTCAGCAAATTATACTAAAGCACACTGATGTAGGCAGAAAGATCAATTCCTGTATTATGTGCATTACAAATACATGTAGATAGACATATTTAATACTCTAATACCCATATATGGAGTTGTTAAGCACTAAAGAGTTGCTGACATCGCAAGGAATAAAAATATTTTATTTAGAGACATTTTAAATAAATTATGAATTTTCTTCTTCATTCTTTATTAATAGAAACATTTGCATGAAAACAGAATCCATATTCTTTGGAGTTCATTTGCTGCTCCTGCAGCTGCCTTCTCTACACCTCCTTTGTACCTGTCACTTGGTGCTGTATATTGAAATTGGAGGTTAATATAAAAAGATTTCTCATTCCTGGTGGGAGTAGATGGACTAGGGGGAAACAACAGTCTTATAATTCTTCCAGTGTCATCTGAAAAAGGTCAGAGAAGAAAGACAGAAAATAGCAGCTATATGCTGCATTCTCTGAGTAGAGTGGTTTCCAGTTTCACTTATAACAGCAACTAACTTCAAATAGTTTTTAGTGACAATACTCCATCTCTTGGCAATATGATAGTGAGAAATGAAACGACACTGCAATTCATGTTTCGCTGTATCCAGAAGTCAGGGTTGCAAGGTTAAACTTCACACCATAATGTAACAACTCATTTTCTATCACACCCTATTAAATGCTTATTTGTGAAATAGAATGGCCAGAGGTTATGTGATTCAGTAAGCTTATGCTTCGCCTATACACAATGCATTTTGGTCACATAACAAGAAATCATTCTCCGTGTAATCCTGACACTTGTAAATAGTGAATATATACACTCATGTAGCAAAATACACAAATCTAAGAATTTGTCCTTTTTTATAGTACAGAGACCAAAATCTTAGATTTTGTTCATCTACAAATGCAAACTGCTACTCAGGTGTAAATGGTATTGTTCCATGTAGCATGTTCTCAGGCTTTGGTAGGATGTAGTGTTAATCAAGCTAAATTTGACCACAGGAAAATAAATAAGGACATATTCATGATTCTGTCTGACTCTCAAGGTATCAGGGGAAAGGCACTTCTGACGTGTTTCTACAAGGTCAAATATAACAAAGGTTTCAGCTGGTGGCTGGAAAAAAAATCTGAGGAGGAACAATTATGGAGTGAAAGACTATTGGGATAGGTTTGTGAACTCATCTACAGTAATATTATCGGTTTGCAGAAATGGATAGAGATCACTTGATATTCAACACATTATAAACAATAAAGACTCTCAAACATGAGCAAGATCTTGAGTAGTTTTTCTCATCACACACCTGCACAAGCTCTTCACAAACCTTTATTCTGCTCTCTTGGGCAATTAGAAAGCAGACAGTGTGTACTGTTTTCTAGGATCACTATAGAATTTTCAAAATCCACATCCCTCTTTTTTTAATTTGAGTACAATTTATTTTTTCCCAGTGGTACACTCAATATATTTTATCAAACAGCAGATTGGTGAAGCACAAGCTTATATAGTACCTATAAATTCCTCCTGACACGAGGAAATGATTGATCAAAAGTTGTGAAATGCCAAATGCATGATAATCCCTATAATTTACTTGATAAAAGCCAACTCCACGGGAGATATGGTGTGTTCCAAGGGAAGAGCTTTAAAATGCTCAATTACATCCAGTCTGTAAATCCTGTTCAGATATCAAAAGAAAATTGATTACTTTAACATGATCACCACACTTAATCTCCACATTCAAGAAACTTTAGAGTTGCCTGGAAAAAGCTGGAAAAAGATACTGAAAAGCAGTTATCTGTATTTGTGCAAACACCTTGATCTTCTGTGATTTAACAGTGCAAGTCTGATTGCAATTTAATAGTTTGCATTCTGCTCCCTTAGCCCTGTTTTTCCAGAAGGAGTGTTGTCCGTCATCTAACCTTACTCACAGATACCTCTAGTTGTCACATCCTACATATGCAAACATCTCTCTCCTCAGGCATGCATTTTTTGTAGATGACTGATCTTCCAAAAGTCTCTACTATACATACATGTGTGTGTCTTGTCTATCTTCACATTCAAATCATGCCAGCACAAGGAAGTCCCATGCTATCCAAATCTTTTTGACATGGGTTTTGATACGAATATTAATTAATTAAGACAATGACTGAACCTAATAGAAAGCAGCTTGAAACTTTTCTTGCACAGACAGGAGAACTTATCACAAAGAATTCTTCCTTTCTAGCAAGGATAGAAGTGGAAATGTTTATTAAAATTGATGACTGAGATCAGTTTGAGTAACCACCACGCATGCTTACCTCATTGTTGCCTCTCAGACCCCTTCAGAGATAGGACATAGGGCTACAGGGAACTTTGATGTGACCTGGAATACCCATTCAGACTATCTTGCAGCTTATATTACCCATTATGCGAGGGGTCTTCAGGCAATTTGAACAAGGTCTTCAATAGAGAAGCCAGCTCTCCAAGTGATTTCCCAAAACATTTGGGAAACATTTGATTTCCCAAAAAAATCGATTTTCAAAAATGTATCGTTTGGGCTGACAGTTGTATTTGAGCAAAGTAGGAAGCATTCAGATACCACTTATGATACAAACCTGACTTTTTAAAAATTTATTAAGGAAGGACTTGCACTGTGTTATCTGTTATACTCCAGTGCAACACCATCCATCTACTACAACTACATTAATTTGATTATTTTCATTCTATGTGTAGTTCTCTGGTACTCCAAATGCAAAGAAGAATTACCTTTGAAGAAAGTGAGTGTTTCTAAGATGAGTTGCCGATCAGTGGCTTCTCAGTACATTGGAACAAGAATGAATCACTGCCGAAGCATTTCCACAGCTCTACTTGTTCTAGATGTGAAAGTAAAACATCATTCTGTTTTGCTATGTTCTTTCATTCCACAGCATTGCTCTGTTAATGAGTTCTCCAGCCCACTAAGGATATGGCAGGCCCCTCCATGCCTTAGCTCAAACCCATGTGAGTCAGAGAGAATCCACCCATTGATGTGAATAGGATTTCTACCTGATTTCTTAAATAAAATATTTTTTACTGCAGAAAATGGAGCCATGTAGACAACCTGTCATACAAGCCATGTCTAGAAAACTTCTGTTACAGGTATTAACTCAGGTTCATTTTGAATAAATGGTCAGATTTACAGTTAAGCATTAGAGGATTGTTTTAAAGTTGGGATTCCAATTCCAATGTTATGAAAATGGATCAAACTGATTTTTGTTGAGAGCTATAATTTTGAATTTTCAAAGTATTCTCAGATTTTCTTTTAAATACCTTGTACTTTTTTCTTTTATTTTTCTTTTATTCTTTTGCATAATTAAAAAAATATCCATTTACTGTAACCTTGGATATTCTGACATGCCTAGAATAACTTCTAATGAGCTCAGGTGGAAAATTCTATCATTATTTCACTTTCCTTTATTCTGTGGGGAGGAAACTGCTTTCCAGATATCACTGTTTCTTAGCATAAATTGTTGCTACTGAGCACAAGAGGAGAAAACCTCCCCAGGTAATCCTCCATGCAGCCAGACCATTTCACAGGTTCTTTTTTCTCTTTGCAAATTCTTGGAGGATGGTCAGAAACTCAGTTTCCTCCAGGCACTGTTGCTTGTCACTCTTCTTACTAGTGACAGCTTCATCTACCAACTGGAGTAAAAGAAGACCAGGAGGGGAAGAGAAGGGCCAGAAGGGACATCTGATGCTCTCCTACCAGGATCTGTGGTTGTAGAGTCAGATTAGTATCTTGGTCATAAATGAGTGAACACATATATGTTCAAGGATGAACAGGAGAGTTTTCACCATCTTGTTACAATCCTGTACAGTTAAGGACCTAATGGGATATGACAACTACATATGGCCTATTTATTTGAGGTTCTAGAGGATTTTGTCTTCAGAGGGTGAAGTCCAAGAAGATAGCAGTTTTCTGTGCAGTGCCAAATTCTGTGTGAGCAGCAGTAAGTCTACATCTCATCAAATAAGAGGGCACAACCACTTCTAGAGGAGAGGTCCTTCAGCGGTTGTGAAGGGATTCGTTTAGAACAATCTTTAAAAAAAACCCTTGAAAATAATTTGGTGTTTACCAAATTAACAAAATGGAGTAAAGTACAGCATGAAAATTCTTGGTTTGCTTGCAAAGGTTAATAGTTCTGCACACAAAGAGAAGAAAATCACAAGCCACAAAAAAAAAAAAAAAAA
>VXAY01006791.1:130722-218659 GCA_013399855.1 Oxyruncus cristatus | reverse complement strand
AAAAAAAAAAAAAAGAATGAGTGTCGGGTAGTGGGTTCCTTACTGAGGGTTCTTCAGTCTCATTAACTCTATTTCCTCTTTTAAAGACAGGTAAATCCTTATACAGTAGCTATACAACATTTTTCATGCTGCACTCAAAGAACTTTTTTTGCAACATTTTACCATGTTTACATTACAGTTAGTAGCTTAATTTGGAAATCACTTGCAGTTTCACAATTTGCATAAATCACATGTTCAATTTCTGTATTTCTAGCTTATGCAGTTAATGCACTTTCCATGTACACTTTGCTTTGTTTGTAATTTAAATTTGCTACTGTGAGGTTTAACTCCAGCCAGCAACCAAGCCCCACGCAGCTGTTCAACCCAGTCCCCCACCAGCATGATGGGGGAGAGAATCAGAAGGGTAAAAGCTGAAAAACTCATGGGTTGGGATAAAGACAGCTTAATAGGAGAAATAAATTTTGTGCACACAAGCAAAATAAAACAAGGAATTAATTCACTGTTTCCATGGACAGGCAGGTGCTCAGCCAACTGCAGGAGAGCAGGGCCTCATCCAGTGTGATGGTTACTTGGGAAGACAAATAGAATCCCACCCTTCCTCCTGCTTCCCCTCAATTTATATACTGAGCATGATGCCACATGGTCTGGAATATCCCTTTGGTCGGTTTGGGTCACCTGTCCTGGCTGTGTCTCCTCCCAGCCTCCCATGCACAGCCAACTTCCTCACCACCCTGGCACTACAGAAAGCAGAAAAGGCCTTGGCTCTGTTTAAGCTCTACTCAGCAACAACAAAAAAACCCCACTACATTATCAGCCCTGTGTACAGCACAAATCCAAAACACAGCCCCACACCAGCCACTGTGAAGAAAATTAACCCTACCCCAGCCAAAACCAGCACATCTACAAAGTCTTCAATCTGAATGAGGGAAATTAGCACTGTCCAAGGATGATGAGAGTGGTAACGGCATGAATACTTGTGCAGTACTGGTTCTGTAGTCATTTTGAAGCATGAACAATTAAAAATTAAGTGTTTTCTTAAGATTATATTATGGTTTTGCCTGGCCACCAGTGATAAAGAGGTAACATCTACACTCACGTCTGGGTCAAGGAGTTACAGATTTGTTATGAAGTCTGTTATATAGACCCATCACAAGACCAGGACAAAGACCATGCTGAATTACCATGGATTAAACTCCTTGTTCAAAATTTCCTTATGATTCATAAGAGATTGACTATAAAAAAGGCCTCAGTTGTAATACAACCCTTTATAAAAAATGTCCAAATGCACTTCCTGGGCCAGGAGGTAAAAATGTTTCTAGTAAAGAGTGTGACATAAATGCACGTTGCTGCAGATTTTAACCAGTCATGGTTGGAATAAATCTATGCAGTTTAGAGAACGCTTCAAGTGTCCATTAGTGCAAGCATTTGGTAAAATATTAATGACAAATTACTTGCTCAGTGGGTAAATATGATGATTGCTAGGAGAAGAACTGTTGAACAGAGTAATTTTGAACATCACATTTTACCTTAAATGCACATTTATATGATCCTGTTTTTTAAAGTCTTCATCATAGTTGTTTGCATTAAGTGCATCTTAGCATTACTTACAAGACATTTAAAGAAAGAGGAAGCTGTGAAATCTAAAGCTGGACATGAAATTTTACTTTTGAACAACCAAATAATGACTATGTCCCTGGAAAATTTCTTTAAAACTTGTTTTACAGAAAATACAAGTTTTTTCATTCTCTACTCCTCAGTTTTTGGCTTGCTTATTTGTTTTTTATGATTATATTATGAAGACATTAACACCTTAAGAGTTCATTCAGCCTCTTCAGACATACAAACTATTCATCATCATCACACACTGAACAACATAAATCAAAGATAATTTTAAGATAATCAATCAATCAATCAAAGATAAATTCCAGAAGAAAACAAAAAAAAGGAGTTCTTGAGCAGATATACTTTCAGGGGAGGGAGAAATTTATTCAGACAATAGTTCCTATTTAACGGAACAGTAATGCAGACAATGCGCGTGCGTAGATTGAAAAATTTTGGAGGAAGAGGTTACTCCCAATGGGAGAGGACTGAGTTATTTAAATGGCTATAAATTGAGTAGATTCAGAAGAATCTCCAGACATGGGAGACACACGAAGGCTGTGGGAGTGGCCAGCTGCAAAGCAGCTGGGCAGAAAAGGACCTTGGGCTTCTGGTGGACACCATGCTGAATATGAACCAGCAATATGCCCCTGCAAGCAAAGACCAAGAGGTCTTCTTTTTCTGGGCTGCATTAGGAGGAGTACTGCCAGCATGTCATATGGGCTGACCCTTCATCCTTGTTCCACACTGGTGAGACACGCCTGGAGTGCTGTGTCCAGTTCTGGACTCCCCAGTACAGGAGAGACATGGACATATTGGAGACAGCCTAACAAAGGGCCACTAAAATGATTAAGGGATGGCAGTATCTGTCTCTCCCACAAAGAAAGACTGAGAGAGCTGGGACTGTTCAGCCTGGGGAAGAGAAGATTTGGGGAAAACTTATTAATGTATAACAATACCTGAAAAAAAGGCGTAAAGAAGACCGGGCCAGGCTCTTTGCAGTGGTGCCCAATGCAGGACCAGGGACAATGGCACAAGCGGAAACTCAGGAGTTTCCTCCTGAACATCAGCAAACACTTCTTCCCTGTAGGGGTGACCAATCACCAGGGCAGGTTGTTCAGGGAAGTTTTGGAGCCTCCATCCTTTGAGATAATAAAAAGCTCTCCGAATATGTTCCCAGGCGGTTGGGTCTAGGTGACCCTGCTCGAGCAGGGGGATTGGATTAGATAACATCAAGGTTCTTTCCCACCTCAACCATTCTGTGATTCCGTGACCATGGATCTTTCAGGAATGAAAACATACCTCATTGTAAGACCTAAGCCAAAAGCATATTCTATCTTCATCCTGTTTGCTGATAAGAAATAGCCCTGCACACCAGAGAAGTAATGTGATGCTCATGTGGAAGACTTTAAGCAGGTTAAAGCAACTTTTTATAATTAGCTTGGGCTACACATAGAAGCTGTAGATAGATAGGGGAGTCTGTAGAGACGTGCAACTTGCATTGTGATATCTTCACTGCTAGAACTAACCAGTTGGGCACAGTCATCCACTTGCACCTGGAGTATAGATATACATAGGAAGCAAACACCATATAATGTGTAGCTAAAGGCCCTTCAACCACAGGATGGACTGCAAGAGGGTTGTTATGTTAAGAACTGCTTTTATTTTTCCAGCTTGTCGTTGCCCAGACGTGCCAGATACCTTGCTATTTGATTCGAAAGCTACACTATTTTCTGCTGTCTTTTGTAATGCAGAGGAAAAAAGGATTTTGTGCTTCTTCTCCATACACACTATCTGTAGCTGCAGAGGGGTAAGAACAGTAGTGATTAAAGTATGACTAATGGCGAATGCAGGAAAATAGAAGTGTTTGAAGGGCTCTGTGAAGATGAGTACCAGGAGGTATCCTAAAGACTTTCCCATTTGTGTGAGGGAGAACCCTCTCGTATTACAATTAGCACACTGACGGCAAACAGTTGACATGATTGCTGCAGAAAGGCTGAGCCTGTAGGACATCCACCTGTACAAAATAACAGAAAATTTACTTAGCCTCCCAATGCTACTTTTGTAGCAGGGATTTATTGTTTGACTACATTGCAGGAAACAATCAAGTACAAGAAAGAATGGAACTAGGGAAAAAAAAATCCAGGGATTAGAAACCAATAATTAGGACAAGTAAATTTAATATCTTAATTAGAGCTGCCTGTCACCACTGTAAATGGGCCAACAAAGTATTCAGAGATGAGGCAACTATACAGAAGAGGACATTATTTTGCATATATTTCTGGGTTTAGTTACAGTTCTTTATAGAACTAAGGCTGATTAAACATTTGTTCCTTTCCACGTGAGTTCTTTGAATGCTCCCATTCTTCCTACCAGCAAAGACATGAGCAATCTCTTGATTCTCCTATTTTAGGATCAGTGCAACTACTGATTGCAGATTGACACAAGGCTAAGAGGTTTACTGGTGAGTCATTTCGGTTTTATGATGTGCCGTGTAAATATTTTCTTTAATGTAGGCCCTGGAGGTAAAGAGTGTGTGGTCTTGTATGCATCAGAGCAAGTGATTGGCAAAAATACTCTGGATATAACGGCACAAAAAATGTGGATTTTCAAATAACGCTTAGTTGTTGGAAGGGACTCTGCATTTATCTCCATGTGCGTAAGTTTTCAGTATATAGAACAGTTCTCTTTGCAATGGAGCAAGGTTATAATCATAGAGGAAAACTGAGAAGTTCTGAGCAAGAAAACCAGAAAAATGAACTGCTGTGCTTTTCCTTGAAATCAATATGAAGGCAAAGGGAGGAAAGCACAGTTTGATTTTATGCCACATTGCTTTTATACATCTATTTGAGCAATTCATTTTATTTGATTTTTTTTTTTTACATATTATACCCACTTTTATTTAAATTAAGCTACTCCTAAGCTTTAGCCATTCAAAGTAAGCCATTTGGCAAAGACTTTGAGAAGAAGTCTTCTTCTAAAATCACTATTGATGCTGGAATACAACTAACTAGCAGTTGCAAAGCTGCCAGGATCTCATCGCTTCTGACTATACTGTAGTTAACTACTTCAAACACTCTGGTGATAAGTTGGAACGAGGAAAACACCGTGTAACCATCAGCCTTTTCATCAAGCACCAGTTCACTAAACTGAATGTGTGTCTCCAGAGGCAACTCTTTGTTAAAGATGACTGGCTAATTGTTGTAACAAACCACCAACTGGTGCATTCATTGGAGCTTGTAAAACCAGCCTAAAAATAGGTTCCAGTTCCAAAATTTAAAAGAATTTTAGAAAGAAATTATGGGGTTTTGGCTGTGGAGATCAGAAAAATGTTGAAGAATGGTCTCTCTAGGTATTAAATCATCTGAAGCAATGACTAACCAACACCTTGTTCAACAGAGTTTGAAACCAGCACTCAAGTCAGATGTAATGAAACTGTTCCAGGGGTAAATTTCGCATTTGATGAGTTTATGGAGCTTTCCCACTAATGTAACTGAAATCATGATTTTGTTATAGGAACTTTCAACCCTACTTGAATTTCATGCTGTTTGTGCTTCCCCTTGCATTGGTCTAAGCAACTGTACAGAAGGTAAAGCAACAAAGCATGAAAGCCTGGTCAGACATCAATAGAGAAAACTGTCCTAAGAGAAAGTACTAATTTCCCTGTAATGGCAGTTAAAAGCCAATTCCTGCTCTCCCCTACGGTTTTATACAGAGCTTTTTGATGTGAATATACTTAATATTTATAATGGAAATCTTGTATTGAAAGTATTTTGGAAGTGTTTTGGTTATATTCCAATTTTTTGGTGATGATTTGTTTACTAAATTAGAGAGACCAGTGTTATACATTATTTTCTCTGAGCACTTTTGAGTGAAACTGCTCTGTCACTTCACCTGTGATGTAAACTTGATTAAATCTACGAAACAACAGTTACTGCAGAGAATATGAATGAACAGCAACAAGAAAGAGAAACAATTAGCCTTGGTTAGATGCTGATGAAGCTTTAATAAGGTTGTTTATTAGCAGGAGACTGCATTTAAAGGAACTGGTGTTCAAGGAATTTTGCAGCACAAAGTATGTCTTCAATAACTTGAGAAAAGTGAATAAGTAACAGAAGAGTTAGCTGAAGAGTTCTTATATCCTATATAATTACTTGTGGAATTTAATAATAATAAGGAATTATCAAGGCAGCATTATAGAAAGAACTTAAGGAAAAAAGCTAGAAAATGTAATCATACATTCTGGACAAAGAGCTAAGAAAGACTTCAACCAGACCAGCTTTTCTCCTTCTTTCTGGATTTATTTTCTCACTTTTTTCAGCATAATTAATTTTTGGAGCTCCTCTCTCTCTAAAGTAAGTCACCTTTACCTTTTTTACAATGGAATCTGACATGGGAAAATGCTGACACTACTCTTTCTAGTCCCATAAAGCCTTGGCTTCAGTAGAAATTTTCTTGGATTAGCCTCAATAAGCTTTCTTAGAAAGAAACAGCACATGATGCCAACAGCAAAAAAAAAAAAATAAATAGTAGCAGAAAGTAGAGTAAACAGTGAGATAATATATCTTGCTGCCAATGTATGGTGGCACATGAACAGGCAGTGAAATCGTTTGGGTATGGATTTGACAACAGTAATGATACAAGTCAGCATCTCAGGGAGGTGCCTGCACACCTCTGTGCAGCTGAAGAAAAGAGCAGCTAATGCCTAACATCCATCTTCTGTTATGGTAGGCACTACTTGTAGATGTGCTCAAAGGCAAATTTACATATCTCCTCCTCTAACCAGCAGATTATCTAAACTCCCCCCTTTCAGGTGACAGTATGTAAAATGTCTTTCTCATATTATCTGTATTTTCTTCCGGATGCATTTTCCATTGTTTATTTTTATTGGAACCTATATCAAATATCTATTCTGAGTAAATTACAAAACTCCATAGGACAATGAGCTTGGTAAAAAGATATATTTTGGAGTTATATTTGGCAAAGGCAAAAAATTTGATACGTCAGGCCAGAGTCTGAAGAAAAAGTATTTTTATTAATTTATTTTTCTAAATTTTTATTATATTGTTTCTCTGAAAAATAGCTTTGATTTATAAGGACATGCTTGTAGGCATGAAAAGTCTCTGGGTTTGAATCCTTTTAATGACTGAATTCAGTGATGGAACTGAGGTCAGGACAGTGATGTTCAGAGCAGGAGAAGAATTATTTCATAGGCAGGATGACACTTTGTTTTCCTTGAAGTCAGCAGTTATCTCAATGAAATAGAATTTCATCAAAAAGAAGAACTCAGAAAACATAAGGCCCAGATTGATTGCCTTCGATTCCAAAACTTGAAAACAGCAAAGACATGCAGGTTTGAGCCCTCAGCAAGAAGTAAGCTCCCTGTTAGGCATGAATTCTCTGAAGGGTTGGGACATTGGTCCTCATGGTGGTTTCCACCAGCCATGAGGAGGCAGCAGCAGGGTCTCTGCTTCATGGCGACCTGACTGCTACTCATTATTCCTACTCAATATGGGGACACTATTCTTGTCAGACTCTGTGAAGGACAATGAAAATGGATTTTCTTCACAGTGTTCACTCATGCAGGGTTTGATATGGGCCTAGCTCTCTGTACTTTATTACTGTTCAGCTGTTTTATTTATAACAGCAATAATTAGCTGAGATCATGTAATTGTAGCTGCTTAAAAGTACTTAGTGCTTCTAAGCCATGACTTCCCACACCACAGATGCATCATATCTCCTGATACGAATCTGTTACTGCATTGATAAGTACAGCTCTTTCCCTTCTCTTCAGCTTACCGACTGTGAACAGGTGGCAAAGGGAGCTCACAGTAGCAAGAAGCCTGTCAGCTTCCTCAGAGAGCCACTCAGAGGCCATTCCAGAGTGTCACAGTGCATAGTTTGTCTTCTCAGTTGTTGTCCTGTTCCTATCTCTGCCTGTCACGATCTCCCCAGATGACTCACTCTTAGCATAGCAAGATGCATAATGAGCAGTGAAATACTTGCAGCAGTGAAATAAGAACTCCCCTTAATAAGGTGTTTTCAGTTTGCTTTTAAGTTAGTCTCCTGAGTGTTGAGAAAGAGAACTGATAGCATCTCCTCTGCTTCAGTAACCAGTCTCAACTGCTTTGTCCTGAATAAGCAACTTTCTAATTACAGAAGAATTAAAGTGGTCCTGTAAAATCAGACCATGTCCACATGTACAAGAAAAGAGACCCAATAGAGATAGGTTAGTACATGGGTGTAGGTGGCACTGGGGGCCCAACGTCCAAGTTGTAGGCATTTCTTTGATAAACTCTTAATCCAGAATGGATCTAGTCCAGTCCCTTTGATGAAGCTCATTTCTATATTTGGGTTCTAAACTACTCTATGGAAAGCTATCCCATAAGAATCTGTTTTCTGGCCTGCAGTTCCTTTTGCAGGCTGCACTTGCAAATCCCATGCTGTCCACTGAACTCACACAGATGGTGGCAGCACATTGCAGCTGCTGGCCTCTCTGCCTGTACTGGGTCACCCATCACCAGAGAGCCTCATTTGACCTTAGTGATCTTGTGGTAAGCCAAAGAAACAGGGACATCTTTGGCATGTGTGACAACCACCTGTGGCTGCAAAACATATAGAATCACATAATCATAGAAAGTTTTGTCTCGGAAGGGACATTTAAAGGTCATCTAGTCCAACCTCCCTGCGATGAGCACGGACATTGTCAACTAGGTCCCATCACCCCGAGCCCTGTCCAAAATAACCTTGAATGTATTCTTCCTTGTATATAGGCTGAATCCACTGCCTTCTGGTTTAAAACCATTCTTCCTTGTCCTATCCTTACAGGCCCTATTAAAAATCTGTCCCTTTGTTTCTTCAAAGCTCCCTTTAAGGTGCAATAAGGTCTCCCTGAAGCCTTCTCTTCTCCAGGCTGAACAACTCAAACTCTTTCTGTCTTTCTTCATAGGAGGGGTGTTCCATCCCTCTAAAAAATTTTTGTGGCCCTCAACTAGACTTGTTCAAGTTGTCCCTGTCTTGTACTGAGTACTCCAGAGCCGGATACAGTTCCCCAAGTGGGGTTTCATCAGAACTGAATAAAGGAGCAGAATAAATTTGTTTCACCTGCTGGCCACAGTTCTTTTGGTGCAACCCAGGGTATGGTTTCTGGGCAGGTGATTCGTTAAGCAACTTTAAAACACTTGTTTGCAACACCCTCCTTCAAAGAGGTGTCCTCCTGTGCAAAGTGTCACGCCGTGTCCTGGTCACTCAAGCTCTCCGGGGCTACCCTTTGTGGGAGTGGAGGCAACTGCCATTACTCTTGGTCTTGCCCATGCCTTGTCAGCCACTCTCATGTGAGACAATAGCTCCTGGCAGGTCTCAGGTCTGTGGTTTCTATGGCTCAGGAAACATCTCCACATACCACAGTCCTCTACTGCGCAGCAGAATGCACCTTGGTACTGTAAGGCTGACTCATCTTCCCTTTTTCCCAGCAGTGGCTCAGGTTTGCCTGTCCTCAAGGACACCCATTCTCTCCTAAAAGCTTTAGTAAAACCTCTTTTTGTTTGTTTTATGTGTTTGTTCTATAAAGCCATGGGGGTTCCCATGATCCTGTAACTGTTGTGGTTATAAATCAGTTTCTTATTTCATAAAACTGCAGGGATGGTCAGTAATACCACCCAAGGTAATGACTGTCAATAACACACCAAATATGTGTAATAAATTAGAAATATTTAAAGTCATAGAAAAGCTTCATTATTATGAGGATAATTTGTGATCCTCATTACAGAATAATTGCTTTTCACTATGAACAGAACAAGAGCAATACTTTCTTCCTGTCACTAGAAGCATAAAACCACTCGATTTGATTTCCCCTTGGTACTCTATTGCTTCATTTGGTACCCAGCCTTGCAAACCTACTGCAATATCCAAAGCAGAATTGGGCCTGTATATATTGTGTAATAATCAGAACACTTCTATGACCTGCTATTCCTGTGAGAGACAAACCAATAACCCAGAGTACAGTATTCCCACTAGAATGCAATAAAATCTAGTTAGCTAAACCATTAGAGCACATTAGCTTTAGTTAGTTATTAGAAGTGAAGAGTTTCTTAATCAAAAATGACCAGAATAAAGAGGAGGTTGAGTAAAGTCAGTGATGCATAACTATTCTCCAGTCTGCATAAGAAAGTATCTCAAAACAGAAGTATTTGTTTTAATTTTTCAGAGCAGGAGGTTTAATAACTATATGGTTAAGGGAGAAAAAGAAAATTTTTATTTTGTTATGAAATACCTTTTGCTACTATGCAATTTTCAAGTAATTTTCTTTCTATTCTTTGAAAAGAAGGAAGATCTAAGTGATTTGGAAAATGGTGAACACGGAAGTTAAACAAACCTGGTGGAAAAAATGGATTTTCCCAAATAAGAAGCATTAGTCAGGCTATAATTATTTTATTTTTTTTTTGTCCTTGGGATGAAATGGAGGAACTATAATTTTTTTCATAAATTTCTTGTTAATTTGTAACAATAATTTCAAACATTTAGTTTTAAACTATTGCATTTTGGTTTGGCCTTTTAATTCTTTGAAACAAAAATGACTGAGCATCAGAGGTGGAAAATAAGTAGAAACATTAGAAAAAAGAATTCCATTTTCATTCTGAAAATGTCAAAGGGGATGTTGAGTCAACTTCTAAAAGCTTTCCAACCTTTCTAAAAATGAAGACTTTATAAAAAACCCTGACCCATTCCCATGCAATACATCATAATTTCTTAGTAAGAAAACCAGTTTATTATATAAAGAAATTCCCAGTGAGCAGTTGAAAATGAGGCAGGCTATAAAAAACCAATAAATCAGAGACTACGAGATATTAATTCAATTACTAGTATAAAATAAAGCAATGGACCAGCTGAGGTCAGCTGCTTGTCAGTAAATGTTTGGTTTACAAGTGAATTTATTGTATTTTAATTCTCCAGATTTTACAAATATTAGGCATACAATAACTATAGGAGCCAAAGGTGCACTTCTGACTCTAAAGAAAAGAGTTCTTAAGCCAGATAATACAGGTTCATAATATGATCCAAAGCTTGTGTAATTGTGCCTTTCCAACCACAGGGTAATAGTTCTTGTGTCAATGACATTAATGTATTTGTGTGCTCACAGTGCTCATCAGATTAGCTCTGAGCATACCAGAGGAGTCAAGCCTCTGAATTCTGCCCTATAGGGCTGAAGGCACTGTGGTTTGGCACACTGGGGTCAGACTGATAATTCTCAGTGGTAGCCAAGACAAGTGGTTGGCTGAGACGAATAATTCCCACCGGGGTGAGTTCAGACACAACCCCAATGGCAAGTAAGTATAAGTATATTGAGTGACAAATGGATTGCTGACATGAGAGGGAGTCACCTCACCTGCAGCTGGGCATCTGTAAGTTAATAGTCTTTTATAATGCATCTTTCCAAGCTGCCTTTGCAGACTCTGGCAGCTCCACAGTGTGTTTGTCCATCCCAACACGGACCAAGAAGGGCAATGGTTTCACATTTGGAGATGCCTCTTTCTCTCTGGTCAGTATGGATGAAAATTAGCTTGCTGACCAGCTGTTACCCAGCTTGAGGTGAGTGAAACAAACCTGTCTATATTGTCCAATATTTTGCTTGAGTAAGGTCATGTGGTCAGCTGCCTTTTCCTTACAAAAATACCCCACAAACAAACATGATAATGCCAACTGGTTTAGCTGGCTTTACCCCAGCTGTGTTGTGCTTGTTAACTCCCAGTCAGTTGAGCACAGGCACATGGGTTCAGCCATCTCATCCATGACACTCCTTTAGCCAACATGACATCAGTGAAACAAGGAAGACACAGCTATTTTGACCCTTTTTGGTAACACATGTCTGAATAACTGCCTGCAGGGAGCTGAGAGGACACATCAGGCTGCTGTTTGTGTCATGATTACAAAGAAATTCTCCTCTCTAGCTTGCTTGAGAACAAAGACATCAAAGATCCCCACAGCTAGGTCTGCTAGGCTAAATTGCATTAACAGGTGCAACAGGCACACAGCCCAGAGGAGAAATCTTCACTACTACACTCTCTCTTTCCTGTTATAAACAAGCTTTCTATGATAAAAGTAGAGTTCCTCCTGGTTTAGGCTTTCATGATGGCACACATGAACCCACAGAGGATTACTTCTTAAGACTTCAGGAAACCCTGGGGCTGGCTATGTAACAAACATAATGTGAAGTGTTTTCCACTTTATCCTTTCATTTTCATCTACTGTCAGGAAGCAGACACACAAACATATGCAGACTTTTCTGTTAATAAGGAAAACAAACTGAATTTGAAAGGCTTAGAGTCTCTTCTACTGAAGTTTTCACTGATACTTTTTCAGGTCACTTTTTGTTTTATTTGGATTCTTTAAAACAAATAATTTCAGTTTGATGTATAAAATATCAACAAGAAAGAATTTATTTAAAAACCATGATGTTAGAGATTAAAAATAAGAGGCATTTTTGTGATAGTATTTGGATTTAAAAATATAGTACAGACATATTTTCCTCTAAAATACTTTTGATCTAGTCCCAGTGGGAAGTTCATATCCATGTCACAGTGCAGGTTTTTTCAAGAACAACACACCAGAGACTAAAATAGTGTCAATTTAGTTGTAAATATAATAAAAAAAATAAAGATAACAGTACCGTTGAAGCTTTGGGGATCCTACATAGACATCTGATTTTTAAAGAAAAAAAATGAAAAAGAAGAGATACTGCAACCCTCAAAAACAACATTTTCAGGCTTTAGGTCACTTTTCCTATAGTACTCCACAAGTGTTAACCTCAGTGCTATAAACAGATCCTCTCTTGAGTGACAAGGACCCAACTGCATTCCAGATGAATACAAAAGTAATCCAGAGTAAGACACAGCTCTCACTGCCTCAGTCTCCCAAGATGAAAAGCAAAGACCTAGCAGAGAGAGAGCCCCTTGCTTTAGTGATGAGAGAGGATACACAACATAATAAAAAAAAGAACTATCAGCCACAAGATATTCATTTAGAAAATTTGTGCATACAGAAGGCATAAATTCTTTGCAAAGTGATGGCATTCCAGAATGTCTTCAATCATCCTTGGACACGAAATAAACCACATTCTCTTGTACAATACAAGGAAAGATCAGAGTGCACTTCTGCCATTTGAGAAAGTGAATATTTTGACTGCATCTGTTCCCGTCTTTTTCTAAGATGGCAGTAACAGCCTTCTAGTTTCTGCCCCAGACCAGGCTGGAGGTGCACCTGGAGAGTAAAAGGTAGGATTTTCTTCAGGAAAATACTGGAAAAATATACCTGATGATATACTTTTTTTGCATGCTGTTTAAAATTTGTCACTTCACCTTACTTCCACTGTGAGCCTACCTACATCACAGATGTTTACAGGGCCAGCGGCTCCCAGACTCATTCATGTCAAGTCTGTGAAGATCAAGACAGTCCCTGATGCTTGGACCAAATCTATGGATAGTGGTGTAATATGGTGGACAAGAGTCTGAGCTACCTCTGAAACTTAGGGCTGAAGATCATATCATAGATTTCTCAAATATTAATGCTGTATCTGTTATCATCTAGTAGGATAATATACTCTATGTCCTAATATGGACAAGTCCCAGCCTTAAATCAAAATATTCCTCATCTGATGAATTCGGCATTGGCTCATGCAAGTCACTGTAAAATCTCAGCTTTTTTTCAGTCTCCATCTGTTGCCTACACAGAGTCAGATGTGTGTCATTGCTATTTCCAAGCACAAAACAAAATGCAAAATTGAGGAAGAAAGTATCCATTTTTAGTGTGAATGTTTATACACAATCCTGTTTCCCCGTAATAGTATTCTAGCCAGTAAAAGTCATTTATATCATTTATATTCATAACCTGAGTTTCATTAGATGTGCTGACAGTTATATGGTAATAAATGGTTCATATAGAGTTGATAATTGGATAATGAGTACATTTCAGGCCCACCTGCTCATGAACTTTGCTGCTGAAAAAATAACAATGTAGACATCTCTTACAAGGATTGACCCCAAAGTCTACCATAGTCTCTCTCACTCGGCCCACATCCCCACCCACAAATTCCCAAGGATGTCTGAATAAGATAGCTCTTGCTTCTTCAAGCCAGGTTGCTTTACCACTGTTATCTGAGTACTAAAGCTTTAGAGAACACAGAAGATATATGGGAAATCTTTTACTAGAGTGATAGCCACGCACATTCTGGTCTGGATCTGTGTTTCTTTGTGCTGGCTTCTGTATGCACTGCAAGACTAATGCAGAATCTCAGAATCACAGAATGGGTAAAGTGGAAGGGCCCATACCAGTTCCAGCCTCCCTGCTCAAGTAGGGTCATCCTAGAATACATTGCACAGGATTGCATCCAGACAGGGCACCCAGATATCCTTGAGTATCTTTAGTGAGGGAGACTCCGCAACTTCTCTGGGCAATCTGTTCCAGTGCGTGGCCAAACACACGGTAAAGAAGTTCTTCCTCATGTTCAGGTGGAACTTCCTGTGCACCCGTTTCTGCCCATTGCCTCTTGTCCTATTGCTTGGCACCACTGACGATAGCCTGGATCCATCCTCTTGACACCCTCCCTTCAGATACTTGCAGATATTGATGAGGTGCCCTCTCAGTCATCTCTTCTTGAGTCTGAACAGGCCCAGCTCCCTCAGCCTTTCCTTGTAAGAGTCATGCTCCAGTCCCGTCACCATCTTTGTAGCCCTCTGCTGGACCCACTCCAGGAGCTCCATGTCTCTCTGGGCTCCATGTCCTGAGGAGCCCAGAAGTGGACACAGAACGCCAGGTGAGGCGACACTAGGGCTCAGTAGAGGGTCAGGATCTTGAGCTGCTGGCAATGCTCTTCCTAATGCACCCCAGGATACCGCTGGCCTTCTTGGCCACCAGGGTATTGGCGTTGGCCTTCTTGGCCACCACACAGTTGGTTCATGGACAGCTTGTTGTCCAGCAGGACCCTGAGGTTCTTCTCTGCAGAGCTGCTTTCCAGAAGGTCAGTCCCCAGTCTGTACAGGTGTGTGGGGATATTCTTCCCCAGGTACAGGACCCTGCATTTACCTCTGTGGAATTTCAGACAGTTCTTCTCTGCCCATCTCTCCAGCCTGCTGAGGTCCTTCTGAAGGGCTGCACAGTCCTCTGGGATATCGGCCATTCCAGCTTTGTGTCATCAGTGAACTTGCTGAGGAGACATCTGCCCCTTCATCCAAGTCGTTGATGAATAAGTTAAACAATACTGGGCTCAGTATTGAATCTTGGAGGACACCACTAGTGACAGCCCTCCAGCTGGCCCCTGTGCCACTGATTATGACTCTCTGGGATCTGCTGTTCAGCCAGTTCAGCCAGTTCTCAATCTGCTGTTCAGCCAGTTCTCAATCCACCTCACTACCCATTTGTTCACTCCACACTTCCTGAGTTTACTTATGAGGATGCTGTGAGACAGTGTCAAAAGCCTTGCTGAAGCTGAGCTCTCCCCTCATCCATCCAGATAGTTGTTTCATCATAGAAGACAATCAGGTTGGTCAAGCATGATTTGCCACTGATTACAACCCTCTGGGATCTGCTGGTCAGACAGTTCTCAATCTACTGTCCACTCACTCATTCCACCCTTCCTGATTTTACCTGTGAGGATGTTGTGAGAGGCAGTATCAAAAGCCTTGCTGAAGCCGAGGTAGACAATATCTACTCTTTTCCCCTGATCCGTCCATGTAGTTGTTTCATTGTAGAAGGCAATCAGGTTGGTCAAGCATGATTTGCCACTGATTACAACCCTCTGGGATCTGCTGGTCAGACAGTTCTCAATCTACTGTCCACTCACTCATTCCACCCTTCCTGATTTTACCTGTGAGGATGTTGTGAGAGGCAGTATCAAAAGCCTTGCTGAAGCCGAGGTAGACAATATCTACTCTTTTCCCCTGATCCGTCCATGTAGTTGTTTCATTGTAGAAGGCAATCAGGTTGGTCAAGCATGATTTACTTTTAGTGGATCCACACTAACTACTCCTAATTATTTTCTTGCCATCCATGTGGACAGAGATGGCTTCCAGAATAAGGCACTCCATCACCTTTCCAGGGATTGAGGTGAAGGTAATTGACTGGTAGTTCCCTGGGTCCTCCTTCTTGCCTTGTTTGAAAACTGGAGTGACATTTTGTTTTTTCAATTCAGTGGTGCACAAGGAAATGGGCTGAGTTTTATAATAGTCATTGAAACACATATGGAGAAATGGACAAGTCAGCAGGCTAATGGGAGAAGAAGGAAATTAATATTCAACTGGAAGAAAGAAGAACAAAGGAGGGGAAAGCAATATTACAGAGGCAAATTATGTTGGAAAAGCCACTTTCTATTGAAAAATAGGAACTTTCTATTAAAATTCAGAAACTATGAATTTTGAGATCGTTGCTAACTCCAGACAACATTCAGGAGCAGCTTTTTCATTACAATTCATATTTACTCTGGGATAATTTTCAAAGTTTACTAGAAACAGCTGATAATCGAATCAGTGAAATTAGCAAAGAGGTTCAAAACAACAAGAGCTTGAGGATACAAATTACATTTAGTCCCTTGATAATTAATTTGTGCTGACACCCCAGAATTCAGTTTTCTATAACCTGTCCACAGCACTATGATCTCAGAGATGGCACCAGCTACTAACGAGTAACAACATCTGGAACCACATGTATTTCCTATAAAGTTGTACTAACCTACAAGTCAAAAATCTTCCTTTTCTTTGCCCATGATGAAGGCTCATAGAAGAAACAAAATGAGAGAATGAGAGAAAATTATTTAATTAAGGAGTTTATATACTAGCAGACAGAAAGAAGGAGATCCTGGGTTCTTGTGTTCTCTCATACAACTTCTGTGCAGCCTGTATGGATTCTTACTGAGTGATACTCAGTAGTAAAAATGAAGAGAACGTGGCTGTGTTGGTGTGCAGGTCTCTATGGGGTTTTATCACTAAGTCTGTACCATATTTTTTGCATCAAAGTATCCCACTAATTCGTTATAACACAAGCAGAAATCATTTAAGGGTAGAACTAGGGTACTTCAAGTAGCACAGAAGTATTAAAATTAAAAAATCAAAATAAACATCCCCGATATTTTAAGAGAAGTTCTGAAAATAAATTAATGAATTCTTGAAGAAGTAAGCTATTGATGTTTTTTATATCTGCTTTGGAATTTGCATCACTTAAAAATAAATAAATATGCAATTAAGAAATTAAGAAATAAAATTCCTAGCAGTTATAAAACACTTCATATTCCTCAAAGCACTCTAGACACATTAAATATATCACCTAATTAATTCCTCCAGAAGCCAGTCTAACAGACTTCACTGCATGCTGTGCAATGAGAAACTGTTTCTTGATTTAAGGTCTATGTTTCCTGCCCTTAATTTTTTTTCATTTCTTTCACCAAACAAATGCAATCCTTTGATGATTTTAATTTTGCATGACTTTTTGTTTGCATAATAATTACTCAAATGCTACTGAGATCAGCCACCATAAAGTCAGTACTACTAAGTGTCCTTGTTGTGAATTTAAAAAGGAGTCAACCCATCAGGGTATCTTCTTACCTGACCCAGTAATATCCAGGCAATGAAAGAGCCATAATACAGTCTGTATTTTCTGTCTTTTAAAATGCTAAACACACATCCATGATAGTCCATCTATTGACTTACCCAAACCCTCTGCAGCTCGGTCTTGGTGCAATGTACAAACTGGAGCTGGTTTTTTCTTTTGTTTTGCTTTAGTTTGGTTTTTTTTTTTTTTTTTTTTTTTGGGGGGGGGGGGTGTTTGTTTTTTGGTTTTTTGGGTTTGGTTTGGTTTGGTTTTGCAGTTGTTGTTCACTTGTTTTGGTTTTTTTTAGGGCAAATTTGAAGTTTTTCAGGATGCAATTGTACAGCGTGCAAGATAATCTCAAGGAGACTCCCTTTCCCACGAAATGTTGGACCAGATGATCCTTCACAGTCCCTTTTAACGTGGACTGTTCTACAATTCTATGAAACCTGACTGGCATTTAAGAGATTTAAAAAAAAACAAGGATTTTACTGCCAAAAATTCAGGATGAGATTAAAGCACTTCTGCAGTCTTCAGCATTTTGAATATGAAACTAAAAGCTGTATATGAAGGCTGCTCCCAACTCTACCATTAATAAAGTTTCTTCTGTAATGTAAGGATATAGATAAGAAAATATAAATACATCTCAAAAATATTTTTTTCCCCAGAAATATTGTATCTAATAGAAGCAAGGACTGAGCATCATCTTAGGCATCTTTTCGATGGGACACTAAGGATGGTGAAAATATAAGGGTGAACTGCAATTTGCTGATGTTGAGTTTTTTTAGGGGGAAATGCTCTTTTTTTTTTTTAATTAAACATTTCTTTTGGAAAAGAAAACTGTGAAGCAAGGATGTGAGATAAAAAAAATGCAGAGGTGTAACTAAAAGACTCAGTCCTGCATTTTGACTTTTGTGTCGTCTTAATTCATTCCACAGTATACTCAAAAAAGCCACAATTTGTTTTTCAGAAAAGGTAGAGGATGTAAGGAGTTGGACATAATAAATCTTCATTCTGTAAGCCCTAACAGTTCAGACTGTACTTCCCAGAACAGGAACTTACTTCATAAGATGCCTTCCTTTGCACCAAGAACCTTTCCCAAAAGGACCAACATAAACCCATCCTGGGTTTTGTATAGACAATATACAGCTGTTTGCTCTGTAACACAAACTCTCTGCTTTTGCAGAGCCCTTTAAATCTCTGTATGTAAAATCATGGGGATCCTGCTAGACCTGAAAGATTCCCAGAGGTGCTGAAAGCTGGCAGCATATAAATCAACTGCTGTGTGGTCCAGTCACTGTTTTAAGCTGACTTTTAAAAGACTGAAGGACACTCAGGGTACATTTGAGTAAGGCAAAGAAATGATATCCATTTCCATATGAGGCACCATTAACAGACAAAGAAGCACTTACACATGACTTGTGGGATAGTTATATCAGCTATGAGTTCCCCGAGCAGGTATGAATTTCCCTCTGATCAAGTATTTTATTTTTGGCATTTCATTAGTGAGTGCTTAATTTTTAACTAATCAGGAATTCTGGAGTTTTATTCCAGTGTTTGTTAAAGGTACTGTAAACTCTTTAAAATACTTTTATTAGAATGAAAGTGCTTGCATTTTATTACCAAGACTTAAGAGGTAGAAAATTCTATACAGATCAATATGTCTTACTATACATCAATTACAGTTACATTGCAAGAGAGACAACAAAATAGCAACAGAAAAGTAAAGCTGATCAGAATTTACAACTTAGGGGGTGAAAATGCCCTTTTTCAAGGCACTCACATTCTGACATTGAGCAGTAAAACTAGTATGAAAATTCAATTAAAATTGAGTACCAACGGATACAAATTTAGCATAAAATTGATTTTGAGAGATAAACTTCTAAATTATTTCTAGT
Organism: Oxyruncus cristatus; assembly: GCA_013399855.1. Lineage (NCBI taxonomy): Eukaryota > Metazoa > Chordata > Aves > Passeriformes > Cotingidae > Oxyruncus > Oxyruncus cristatus. The sequence goes on along the minus strand of VXAY01006791.1, from coordinate 199,592 downwards.
GGAAATTATGGGGGTGGGGTGCTTTTTTAAAAAAAACTAAGACTTTTTTTAAAACTGGAAATTACATGCTTCCTAATTGGAAATCTCAAATCTGGAGTTTATACACAAAAAGAAATAAGGTTTTCATTTAGAAACAAATTTCAAAAAGTAGTTCTTCTATAGAAGAGATTTTTAACTTTTCATTTTATAAACATCCTGACCTGTGGTTTTAAACCTTTGATTTTTTAAAGGAAGTTGCCTGGTGCAGAAGCTAATATCTTCCAACACCATGAATATTTATTTATATTTCCCCCATGCAAGCTCCAGCAGTTAGCAAAAAGAATTACTGTTAACAAAGCATCTAGTTAAAGGTAAGCCCCATACCTCCAAGCTTTACTCTGTCTCTCACATGTTGTGTTTTTCTGTCCAAAGCTAACTGAACAAAGGCTGCTGTTCTATACTATTGCTACATTCATACAAGATTGCTCAGCTCCACTGTGGTTTAAACCCATATGCGGGTCTATTTCTGCAGCATATCCGAAGTCAATTCAAGCTCAACTCAGAGGTAACCAATAATGGATCCCAGTCAATTCTAATGTATGGAATGCAGTGCTCCAGGAGCTGTTTTGCATGTGCTTTAGTCAGCCCTGACACAGAGGACCTGATCTCCAAGGATGAGGCTGAGCAGACGGCTGGGAGCAAAAGGTTGTTCAACTCCCAGAGCTTAATTTTCATTAGTCTGCATAATTATCCTGCTAAGCAACTCCACTGCTCACTCCGAATCAGGCAGCAAACGTTTACTCCCTCTCCTAACTCAGTTCAGCAGAACTGATGCAAGGTACCCAGAAAATGACTTCTTTAAATCTGTACCCTTTTACAGAAAGAGGGTAGGCAATGGCTACACTTGCATTTGTGCTCAGTTATCCCAGAGTAAGAGACATCATAAACACTGGTGAAAGGATGGCAATGGTTAGGCTGTCAGGACTGGTGGTTATCCCAACTCTAATGAAGGCCAGAACACAGTATTTATTATCCTACTATGACTAGAATCAGTGACCACAGCTAAATTAAATTTCTTTGGACAGTGGGAAACAATGGAAAAGGATAAACTGTAATGAGTCAAGTCAAACAGCTTTCTTGTTCCATAATCAATTTCTGACAACAGCTAATGGAGAAGAATGTAAGAACTAAGCAACTATACAGCCATATTTTTCCAGAAAACCCTCTCAGTCTTCGGTGATTTGTAATTAAATGACTTCCAGACATAAACATGATGTCTTTGCACCTAAGAGCCCCCGATATGTTTTCCTCCGCAAAAGTCATGAACCACTTTTAGTACTAATGTAAAATTTCTACATCCTCAATACAGTGGCAACTGTACAAAACTTAACTAGTTTAGTGAAAAAGAACCTTTCTGTTTGTTCTCACCATGCCCTCTTCCCCAAGTTTAACTTGATGCAACCGTGTTCTTATGATAGAAGCAACAATGCAGTCACTTAGTGCTCATCTGTCTGCCTGATTTTAGAAACTCCAGTCATGTCACCCAGAGTCATGTCTTTTCAAAGCTGAAGAGTCAAAACCTATTTATCCAGAAGACTACTGTGACACTTCCAGACTTCTGATCACTTTTTAATGTGGTTTTTTTTTTTTTTCCAGTTCTACTCTCTCAACTGTGGGAAAAGAAGCCGGTGAAGGAGCCACACACCATATTTAAAATGTAAGTTGGGAATTTATAGCAGCATAAAGATGTCTTCCATTTTTCTTCTATGTCTCTTTTCTGGTCATTCGCAATGTTTCTTTTATTATTAATTTTATTATTATCGTTATTGTTATTATTATTTAACTGGTTATTTGTGCACACTTTGTCTCCAAAAAAAGCAAGGGCATTTGATTTAGCCTTCAATGCTTCAGTGCAGTAACTTTTCTTTGCATTGGGCTAGGTATGTAATGCGTGTAGCTAGTTTTCTGAATCAGCCAAATGACCTTAGAACAACTTTTTAAATCACAGTGGTAATGTTTACCTGAATAAACAATAAGTACCAGCTGGTTAGTAGACATGTGAATACCATATTTCAAAGAATTGTTAAGTTCTTCAAAACAAAAGCTAGGACTCAAATCAACACAAGCAAAAAACCCCGACTTAATAAATAATACAGTTGAGTTTTAAGCATAGCACAAAACCTATACTGCAAAGAATCCCAGAAAGTATTGCTTGGATTAGGCCTGAAAGAGAATATATGAAGGAACAGTACCACGAACATAGAGATGAAAAAACCTAAGAAAGGCATAAGCTGGCCAAGAAAAAGATTGAAGAAAATCCTCCCAAGGGGACAAGGGCTTCATTTTTTTCCTGACGTGTGCCAGTGTGAATTAAGAGCAGGAATTAAAATGGTGTGGAATGAACATAACTAAAATATTTTGCCTAGCGGCTGAGAAGCAGAGTATAATGAAGGAGAAAGTTGTATTCCTTTCAGACAGGAATGCATGCATGTATGCATTTGCCACCAATATCACTTCTACTTATACCACGCAAACAGTTTTCTTCATCAGAAGCCCAGCCTTCTGTCAGTCTGGTGTATAGCTACAGCAGTGGGAAGAAGCAGAAGAAACAGGAAACTTTATGAGGTTAAACTTCTGAGTAAAACTGAATCAGAATGAATTTTGTAATCCCTGAAAACCAGATAAAGTAGATGGAAAATACTTCAGGGTTTACCCAGCTCTACACCAAACAGACAAAGCAGGCAGAAAATGTGTTAAAAACCAGAGCCAGAAAAAAATCAGAAGGGCATATGAAGCCCTATGAACTCCCCAGTCCATGTTTAGGTCTGGGAGGTTACTGGATAAGCTATAAATGTGACTCATGCAGTTATATTTCCCCTTTTTTAGCCAGTTCTTTATCTCATCAAATATTCCATCAGAATTCAGGCCGCGTGCCCAACAGCTACGTCAACAGAGATCAGTCAATCAATCCCCTCAATGGTGCATTCTGTCAAATTGCATTATTTTACTGGGCATCAAACCAGGCTTTGTGGTGCTGTCCTCCTTTGGCCGACAATGTTGAGGATAACAGCAACAAAAACCAAGCTACTTTTAAGTTGGCAGTGTTGAGGTGTATTCACAGATAAGTGAATAATGTTACCTCCATGGAAGTGTGCTGGTTTTGGCTGCGATAGAGTTATTTATCTTCACAGTGGGATGGAGTTGTGTTTTGGATTTGTGCTGAACAGGGGGTTGTTAATCTAGAGATGTTTTTGTTATTGTTAAGCAGGCTTACACGGACTCAAGGCCTTCTTTTTGTGCTGTCACGCTGGTGAGGAAGTTGGGGGTGCATGGGAGACTGGGAAGATACACAACCTGGACAGCTGGCCCCAAATGACCCAAGGGATATTCTAGACCATATGACATCATGCTCAGTATATAAAGTGGGGGAAGAAGGAGGAAGGAGGGGACAACTGGAGTGAAAGTGTTTATCTTCCCAAGTAACTGTTAGGTGTGACAGGGCCCCGCTCTCTTGGAGGTGGCTGAACACCTGCCTGCCCATGGGAAGCAGTGAATGGATTCCTTGTTTTGCTTTGCTTGTGTGTGTGGCTTTTGTTTTCCCTATTAAACTGCCTTTATCTCAACCCATGAGTGTTCTAGCTTTTACCCTTCTGATTTTCTCCCCATCCTGCTGGTGAGAGAGTAAGCAAGAGACTATGGGGTGCTTGGTTGCTGGATGGGGTTAAATCACAACAGAAAGAAGAAGGGACTGTTTTAGAACTCCCATTATTTACTAAGTGATGATTAATTTCATTTTATCCATTTTACTATATGTTACATAAACCACATCATAAACGGGAAAAGGTCCCAGGAATGTTTTAGCTCGGAGGAGAGCAATATTCACCCAGTGACATCGTGTAGGCCATTGAAGAGATAAGAGATGACATATTCTTTGATAGAAAGTCATGGACTATCAAGGAAAGGGAGTTGAATTCATGCATTGTAAGGGCTAGAAGGAACAACTGGGGTCGTGTATGATGTCCCTCGACGAGATCCAGAAAATCCAAACCAGTGTTGTTTAAACCGGTTCTTTAGCATTGCTAAAGAGTCCCACAGTCCCAAATACACCATTCTAGGGTCTAGACTTTTTCAACTGAGTTCAAAATACAAAGTAGATGGCCTTCCATCTTCTAATTTCATGTGTAGTTCAGGAAGACACGAACATAAAAAAGGAAATAGCTATGGGATACCTTCATAAGAAAGGTATCATAGGAAAAGCTTATTTCTATTCCCTGTAGCTTAACATTCATTGCTTTTTATAGCTAGGCCATATTGAAGCAGTTACAGCCAAAACCACAAACCAAGTTAAGTTCTCAGGGCCACATCCTACTAAGCTGAGACATTGCAAATATTAAGGAAGTTATCTTCTAAGCTGGGTAGTGACCATTAAAGATCCAACTGCAACCTGCTCTGTGATGCTGGGGCATCAGAGTTTAGATGAAAGGCTCAAGAATTAAAATGGGTAAGAAGACTAATGCTAATACAGTCCAGTGGCTTTGATTAAGGTTATTTTCTAGGAAAACACCTGTGTTTTCTAGGTTCCCCAGTCTTGCTGACAGCTAGCAAAAACACCAATCCTATTGTTGTTTCTCAGTTTATTTGTTGGCTGAGTGTGAATTCAAATAATGCAAAGGAGAATTGTCTTACATTTAACATACAACATGACCACTATTTATTATTTTTCTTTAAATTTAAGTGAGAAATTTAAATCACAGTTGACCTGATAGCAGAATACTCCTCTTTTGTGAGTTGCTTTCCTTGTGTAATGGTATTTTAATCCATCCTAATGAATTTAAAAAAAAAAAAAAGAAAAATATAAAAGGACCTACAGTTCAACTAGGTCTGCTATGCCATGGCAGATATATTTTCATAAGCTTCACGCTGAGTATTTCGTAGAATCACAGATCATGGAATGGTTTGAGTTGGGATGGACCACAAAAATCATCTAGTTCCAATCTTCTTGCCATGGGCACGGATGTTGCCCGCAAGACCAGGTTGACTCAAAGCCTCATCCAACCTGGCCTTGAACACCTGCAGAGAGGGGCCATCCATAACTTCTCAGGGCAACCTGTTCCAGTGTCTCACAAGCCTCACAGTAAAGAATTTCTTCCTAACATCTAAGCTAAACCTAGGCTGTTTCAGTTTGATGCCATTGCCCCTTGTGCTATCACTACCCACCCTTTTAAAGGGGCTCTCTCCAGTCTTTCTGAGAGCTTCGTTTAGACACCGAAAGGCTGCTACAAGGTCTTCCTGGAGTCTTCTCTTCTCCAGGCTGGGCAGAACCAACTCTCTTGGCCTGGCTTTCTAGCAGACGTGTTCCAGCCCTCTGATCAGCTCTGTAGCCCTCATCTGGACTCTCTCTAACTGGTCCATGTCCTTCTGTTGGGCACCCCAGAGCTGGATGCAGTACTCCAGGTGGGACATCATGAGTGTGGAGTAGAGGGGCAGAATCACCTCCCTCGACCTCCTGGCCACACCACTTTTGATGCAGCCAACTGCCTCCTGAGCTGCAAGTGCACACTGATTTGTCATGTCAAGTTTCTCATCGACCAGCACCCCCATGTCCTACTCCATAGGGCTACTCTCTCCTCCCAGTCCATATTTGCACTTATTTCACCCATTATGATAGCTCATTCTTAGTCTCAATTTGTTTTCTTTGACAAGTTTTGGATCTTTCCAAGAAATTAGTGATTTAAATTAAAAGAGATACTAGTGCTTTTCCTTTTCCTTAGACAGAAAGATGCAAATGCAAAAGGGCTTTAAAGGTCTTTGTCCAAATCATCTTTTTTTCTCACCTCTTCTAGAAGGATCAGTCATGGCTATGCAAATCCCACTTCCATTAACCTTTTGAGTACTGCTGACATTCTTGTACAGTAATTCTCTTGTGCCATATGTCAAGAAACAGCTGACATATCCTTTAAAAGTCTCTTTTGCTTTATGACTTTACTCTTCCAGTTAGTTTACAGGTCAGATACCCTGGAATATTAAACTGAAGCTTAATTTACAGTTTCAAAATTAATTCCCAGACTGAAATGATTGTTTTTCATCTTACTAACCCTGTTCATTTATCAATGCTTAAAGGTTAGAGGGTAGAGATAATTAATATTAATGTAAAATAATGTAAAGCTAATGCAAGACCCAGAAAGTTGCCCGTATTAAATATGAAGACCAGTGAAACTTTATCTTCTTCAGAGCATTGTATTTTTTTAGTCTATGGTTAAATTCTTGTTTTAACCTGGCAGAAGTCTACTCTGATACTGAGAAGAGTCGAGTTCCTTCCCCTCTCTACCAGTGCTGCCAAGTCTTAAAGCTGCAGGAAGAAGGAGGAAGTGGTGGTGTTCAGAGTGATAACATTTTGTCTCCCCAGGTAACTACTACATGTGATGGAGCCCAATTTTCCTGGGGATGGCTGAACACCGACTTGCTGACAGGAAGTGGTGAATGAATTCCTTGTTTTGCTTTACTTGTGTGTGCAGCTTTTGCTATACCTATTAAACTGTTTGTATATCAGCCTGTGAATTTTCTGACTTTTACTCTTCTAATCTGCTCCCCCATCCTGCCAGTGAGGGACTGAGGAGGAACTGTGTGGTGCTTAGACCCTGGCTGGGGTTAAACAGTGACAAACACGACGAAATTTTGAAGCAGTTAACACCACAGCTTAAAAAAAAGACCAAAAACAAACCTGCAAGATAACATTTAGTGAAGTGTTCCCTTCTGCAAATTCTGACTTTAGCAGGGGTGCATTGAAAGATGGCAGTGGATGCCCTTCCTAGAGCTTTTTGAAGCACCTGGCCCGTGCATGACCTCAGGTTCTAGGACTGTAGAACACTGCTGGAGGACTAACAGCTTGGGGTCTCTCTCTCTACTCCAGTGTTTGGTTCTGACCTAACAGACAGGTAATAATCATCTTTCAAAGTGGTAGTTAATGGATCTGAACCTCAGGATCACTGCAGCATAAGGCTGACTGAAGTATATGTGTAAGGATATAGTGTATATGTAAGTAACTGGTTGAGCAAAGAATGGACCCAGTCTCTTGTCAGGGGCAACAGGACAAGATACATGCTGAAAAAAAACGTGAAATTCCATGTGAACTTAAGAAAACACTTCTTACTGTGAGGGTCACCACACACTGACAGAGGGGTCCCAGAGAAGTTGCGGACTCTCCCTATTATGACATATCCAAAACCCATCTGGATATGGTCCCTCTCCAGCTGACGCTGCTTGAGCAGGAGGATTTGACTGAAGATGATCTCCAGAGGTCCCTTTAAAGCTCCATTATCCTGTGATTCTGTAATACTGTCTAAGAAAAATTGAATACATACTCTAAATGGTCTATAACAGAGGGAAGGCCAAGGCCCATTTATTTAATGGGGACTCTTAAAAGATTAGTTCAATTGTTATCATTTTTTTCCCTTGAAAACCAGGCTAAAGCACCCAATATCACCAAGAAATGAATCCACACGTTAATTTATAAGAACTTTGCTAAAAGACAGTTACAGATAGTGACCAAGGAACTCACAGTGAAATGGAGTGAGGATTGGAGCAAACTACCTGCCTTACCTTCACCATGTGTATGCAATCACCTTTATTTTGGAAACAGTGAGCAATGTGAGACTTATTGTAGCCCAAGGCTGTTTCCAGAGGAAGTTAGTAGGGTGAAACATAGATGCTGTAAATTCACTGAATTCCTTGCATGGTAGCTTCCTGGACAGAAAAGCCCTAAATTAAGAAATCTGTTCCAAGATTTTCCAAGGATACCCTCAGAATTATGACCTGGAAGCTTTCATTTTAATTTCAATTAAATGGAAGGTAAAATATTGATTCCTCCTTCCTCAGAAATTAATATTTGTACTATTCAAGGTACTGAATATCTTACATGAGGTTAAAATGCCAAGCAAAGCAGAGAAACCGTTAATAACATGAATATAAAAGCAATCTAATGGATTCATTATAATCTACATACACACATAAAAATAGATTATAATCTACTACTTCTCATCCTGAAGCACATATTTTGGTTTATAGCACCTCATTAATTTTAATTGTAAACTTAGGACATAACCTCTTTTTCTCCCTGCTAGTGTACAGAATGTGAAATTTTGACCAATACATTTTTCATTTTGTTTCACGTCATTAACTTTCTCTTCAAATACAAGTCTGCACAGAGTTTATGAAGCATTGAACGAGTATTTGAAGCTCAGTAGAAAATGAGGGGTTCCCTAAAAAAAAAAAAAAAAGGACTGTCAAAGAAGGATCATAAGCTATTCATCCCTACAACTTAGGTTGAAATAGGTCTGTCATTCTCTTATATCTGGTAATATATCCACGAATTCACAAGCAACCAAGTTACATTTTTAAATTACAGTTGAAATTAGTGTAATGGCTTGTATTTCCTGTGTCCTCTAAATATTCTAAGACTTACAACAACAAAGGAGAACAGAGAAGAAACAGCATAACAATTATCGTCTCTGTCTTATCTTCTGTCCTTATTATGTTAATGGCACTTGTACTAAAGGAATTGAATCACAGCAGACCCAGAGCACATCAGCACTGGCAACTGCACAATTTGTGTCTAATAAAAGCAGATACTGCAGGACAAACTTTGCCGCATTTTTTGACAGAGTTCCTAAGTTTGGAAAAACAGAAATTGGAATAATTTCCTTCTAAACTATGAGCTACAGTGCACAGGTCTAGCTTTATTGCGCAGCATAGTACTGTAGTATAGTTTTATATATACTACCATAGTGTACAGTTTTTTCCATGCCTCGGTTTCCCACTTGCAAACAACGACATTTGATTCTAGCTAATTTGGTTCTGTGTTCATTACAAGCTTCAGAATTATGACCATTTGCTCTAAGACGCATGAGTACTCCAGCTAAGATGCTGATGTCTTTCAAAAGTCTATCTGAAAAATTATTCAATCTCACAATAAAAGATTGAGAGAAAAGACTTAGTTTTCATATTTTTCTTCAACCTGGAATTATTAGAGAGAATGATGTTAAATTTCAGCGGATTATTTAATCTGACATCCTGTGTAACACTTTCTAAAGAACTTAACCCAAATTATCCTTAATTTACTTTTTTTCCAGCTGAAACAAGGCAATTCATTAACAGTGAGTCCTAAGCCATCCACACTGACTGTGTGGAGTCTTTGACCAGCAACTGCTGCACTCAATACTTTAATAAGCACTTTCACCTAAGAAGAAATATGTTATACGCAGTATTACTCTCTAAACTTTACAATATATAAAAGGATTCAGGAACAGTTAAAGCCCCACAGGTCATAAAGACTTGCCTTTTGCAGGAATTAAGGATGTATAAATATTGTGTGTTAGGAGGAAAGTAATACATCACAAACAAAATACAGCCCAAAGGAAAGAAAATAAAAACCTGCTGTAGGGCCTGACTAAAAAGGCTTTTTGTCAACCTCATTATTAATATTACATATATTTGAGTGTGTGAGTAACAAAAATGTAGTGTAGATCTTCTGTTGATAAACCTTATTGCTAGTTATAAGCATCAGCTTCTACTTGATGATCTGAGATTTTTTAAAAAAATAGCACAGAAGACGGCTGAGAGCAGCAGAGAAAAGAACGGATTTTTTCCTTGCTAGTGCCTGTTAAAAAGCATCTCCTCCCCAAAATAGTCACCATCTTATTTCCATATATACTGAATTTATTAACCTAGTAAGGCACCTGCTTAATTTGTCTCTCATTTAGACTCCTGCTACTAGGGACTTTATCCCACATTCCTGTATATCTTCATCTAGACCAGTGGTTACCTGGGACTAAAGTGTGGCAAGAAAAAAGGATGGACTTTTAAAAGTGTTTGGAAGTACCTGTATGCCAAGTTCTTAACACCTTTCAGTCCACACTTAGTGTCCTGGCAAATGCTATTCAAAGTGCATATTTGAGAGGTATTTAGAAGACTATGTAGACAAGGAAGTTTGCATGATTTATATCTGAAAAATAGCCTTCTTTCTTTTGTGACTCCAGAACAGTAAACACTTGCTCTGAATATGCAAGAGACACCTGCTGTTCCTATGCATACATATGCCTATTTAATGTACTTTATTTGAGAATGGGGAGACTGCAATCCAGATTGCAGATCCTTTGTAAAAAGTGACACCTAATTTTTCTGCACTTGTCATTTAGAGTCTAGAGATAATTTTGTTAGAAAAGCAATACATCCAGTGAAAACACTCACATATAAGCAGAAGAATGAAGAATACAGAAAAAAATATCTTTTTCCAGTCTAGGCTGCTGTACAAAATCTTTGCACAAGAATTCCTATTAAAAGATACATAATGATTCTCTGTTATAAGTCAGACTGAGTTTGCAGAATTCACTTCAGCATCCATTAGGCAAAGGAAATCCCCAGCCATTTGCATTTATCTACTGGCCAGCCCAGACACCAGCTAGTGCTGCGTGCATCCCTCCTTGTAGCATCCAGCTGCTGATGGATGCTGTAATGCCTGCAAAATCCAAGAGTATATGCAGCTGTCATTGCTATCACCAGCTGTAATGCAGTAGTGTTCACCTTTGCAGATATAAGACCAAAGAGTATACAGAGAAATGCTGCCTAGCTAAAGTGTAAGTGCACAAGCATGGTGGGGATTTTATTGTTTAATAGTGGAGAAGAATGCAAAGGAAGAAATTTGACAAATGGGGGGTGGGGGGAAGCTAAAATAAAAATTATCATTACACAAAAAATTTTAATCAACAGTCGGCCTGGTTACCCAGTCTACTACCAGCATGATATTGAAGAGGATTGGGAGACAGCCCAGTACTGTGTGTTCATGTCCCCTGTACTCAAGGCTGCTCAGGAAGGCATGACATCAGCTAGAAGCTCACAGTGACTGATACAAAGTAAGATAGGTTTATCGACTCCTTAGATTGTCTATAAAAATGGAAATTTATCAGAAGGTGTTTTTTAAACACACTACACTCCATGAATTATTTAACAGTTGCTTAACCCTGCTTGGTACCACAACTCTGGCAACAGTCAGTGCAAGCAGAAAACTTTACTTGGCACTTGACAGAAGTATAAAAATCTCATAAATTAATTAGGTACAATCTAGCAGCCTGGAATTTCCCTGCTGCACTCTGCAGTGGCTTTATATTGAGGACAAGCTTACAACTAGCATTAAACAGTGCTGCCACAGAGTTGTGTTGAGAAATGGTCCAGTCCCACCTTTGCAGGGTTTAGTTTGTTTTTTTCTGACCTTTTGATGGTGTTTCTATACTCCTTAATTAACATGAGTAAGTAGAATTGTACAGCATTCTCAAGAAAGAAATGAAAAAGGTAATGTCATAACAAATGGAACTCATGCCTTCAACGTAGTTAGTCCTCAGATACCACAGTCATATAGTTAAACTGGAAGAAGCCAGAGCATTGCTGGAAGTGCTCAGCAGCTTGCTTGTAGGATGAAGATCTGTGCTTGTTGCAACAGGGACAGTGTACTATAATTTTTTTAAAAAGAGTATAATAATAAAAAAAGGAAGCAACACATATTCAAGTGAGGTATAGTTATACATACAGAACAAGACATTTCTCAAAATCTCATTGGTCAGCTACCTGCCTGGAATCAGCTGTGATACTGCCTGGGTCTCAAGTCCCTCTTTGATCCCATCTGTTATTTGATAACCAAGAAGAGAAGGAGCCAAGGAGCTTACCCTTTGCTTTTACACCACAACAAACCTCACTTCCTTTTAGAACCTGGCACGATAGGTATGTCTCTCGATTCTAAAGCATCAGCCTTTAACATTCCCTAAAAGTATAGTTACATTATTGTAAATGTAAATTTACACCCAAGGCTACTTTCACAATGGATGTGACACCCTCCTATAGTCAAATCCAGGCCACTTGCTGCAAGTACACTGGAAAACTCAGTCCTTCCATTTCCTGTGCTGAGTTGCTCTGTGTCCATACAAGCAGGGGGTTTTTCACTGGTCTCCAAGTACAAGCAAGGCAGCTGTCAGTTTAAGCATTTTAGTTTGTTAAAATCAATGCACAACAGAAGTTGTCATTAACGGATCCTTCACCTTCCCACTGCTTCAGTGACTAGATATTAAGCTCTTGGGGTCTTATTTCAAATATTTCTTTCAAATATTTCTTTCAAATATTTGGACAGGTAATTTGGGGGTTGTGATTTTTGAAAAGAAACTGAGTCCAGCTTTTTCAAAAGTAAAGAGACAAGAATATCTCCCATGTTCTTGAGACATCAGTAAGAAGGGGCAATGTTAAAAACTCAGCAGCTTCTTTCCTACAACCCTGTTTGAACAAAAATATTCAGAAAACATACTGATATGAATGTAGTGAGAAAATATTATTTTGTTTATATGAATGATCCCCCATCGCTTAAAATACTGGAGTAGCAAGCATTGCTATGGAAAAAGGAAGACCTAACTATGTTCTGAGTTCAGCTAATTCAGTTTCACAGACTCAACCTTCCCAGGAGATACAAAGGAAAAAATAGACATAGAAGGAAAAGAGGAAGGCCTGAAGAAGCTATTCATTTGTGTTTTGCAGCAATTTAAGAAAAGGCATGTGTGGAAAATCAGTCTCTGCTTCCTCCTCTTCCACAAGAAAAGGGATATCCTTCCTGACACTCCCATGTGATTATGAAGTGGAAATGCATACTAACCTTGTCAAGTATTGAACACATCAAACAGCAAACAAAAAGACACATTGTATAAGAGAGGCTGAGAGATGGGAGTACCTCAGAAGGAATTCTTTGCTCTTCACATGAACATAGTAAGCATGGCAAAGCTCTTTTGTCTCACCAGTTTTTTGGGTAAAAAGCATCATCATCTAGCGAGTCAGGATGGGTGGGTGCTTTGGAGATATATGGAAGTTTTTTTTTCTTGTAGATTTGTTACTTTATGGAAACTGGAGCTGAGCCTTGATGTTCTTACTTATGAGCTGGAAATTAATCCTTTCTGCTGTTGAGCACAGTGAAGTTATTTTTTCCAAGATTTTAAGAGATTAAATTTTCATGGTTGTTTTAGTTGTCATGCCTGAAGGGACACTATCATTCACCTGTGTCAATACTTCACATACTCCCTGTGAAGATCCTTTATGGCTAAAAATCTCAGAAATGCTTCCTACTCTCTTCTACAGCAAATATAAATATTTCTTCTATTCAAAGAGATTTTGAATAAAATGCAAATAATTCTTAAAAGTGATCTCTCTAAAAGTAATCTCCATTTTCTTTTTTGCCTTTACAGTCTTCTGCTCTCTATGTAGTTTGTGATGTATTGTACAATGGAGAGTTGGTATTTTTGTCAATGTTTCTTACTAGTAAAAAAGTTTTCCCTGCTCCCCACTCTTTACCAGTTACTCTTATCTTCTCTTCCATTCTTGAAGCTTCATCGATGCTATTAAGCAACAAGGCCAACCATGGATTTAATATGCAGATATAGTATAATTAAATATTGCAATGTTTCAGAATATTTCTGTGGTACTGTTTGAGAACCAGGGATTTTGAAAAAAACAGAGGGGAGCATAAATTCCTGAGTCAATGCATATCTTTCTCCCGGTAGTCTTCGAAAGTAAGGGAGATTGATTAGTCTGAAGTGTTTCTGGTGCATTATCACTCCACACCAGATTCATTAGTAGAAAACTTAAGTTTAACTTCAATGACCTATATTAGTTTACATCTGAAGACGACCACGCTTAGTGAAGTCATGCACAGTATTTCCCATTGGCTTCCTGTAAATTCTAGAAAGGTACAAAATGCTGAGTGATTTCAGATCCCAGAAATTTTGGTCCTTTTTTATGGGACAAGGAGGAGAATGCTCATTTCTTTGTTCCCTTGTTAGAAAGCACAACTCTTTCCAGAGGTTTGGTACCCTTTCCTGATGCATATGAGTGGTTGCAAGGAAGGGGGATGTGCTCAATCTGTGCTCCTTTCTCTTTGCAGTACCTCCCTCTTGAGAAGCACGCTGCTGTTCCCCAGCCTGACTGAAGACATGGTAAATGGCAACGTGCAAACTTCCAGCAGATGACAGATACACCCTTAAGTGGAAAGGAGCGATATTTAAAGTCTTTTTCTTGAATAAAATCCCATGTAAGAGTAAGCAATAAAAGTGAAATAAACTAAAAAAAAAAATAAGAAAAATCAAACCAAATGCCAAAAATGCCACCCATTTAGACACAATTTTCCTCTCCTTTCTCTCAGTTCCTCCGTGTAGTTCTTCGAAGTGATAAAATACCTTTGTATAATGACCTCAAACTTTTCGCAGTCTACTGAACCTTATGCCCGACTATCAGCTGCTCTCATAGTTCAGTTACAGAAGTTTGCTATTGTTCCCTGAAATGTCCATTTCCTGAGCTGTCTCACCACTTTTCCCATACCTTAGAACAAAACCCAAGCCCAAATGAAGAGACTGCACAAAGAAGCCTCAACTCTGTGGAAGGAGACACAGTATACACATGCCCTTTTTTACAAAAACGGGTGAAAAGGTGCACAAGAGACCTAAGTGCTTAAGACCGTATGATTAAGAAGGGCTGGAAGGTAGTGAGAGAGAGAACATTCAGAGAGCAGTAGGTCAAAAGTTCGGTTCTTAAACTGAAATTGCAGTGTGCAAATAGATAACAAAGTTTTTGTGGTTTAGATATTCCCCGCACTTAACTAAATCTTTGAGACCCGTGGGATCTTTTGAGGTTCAATCTCATTGTAGACACAGGCTGTAATCTTTGAGTGAAGGATCTACAAATAACTAACCTTCTCAAACTGTCAGGACTTCTAGTAGAATTTGCTGAGGCAGGTCTCTAAGATAAATACTTTTTTGACAGTCAGTACTGCAATGGGTTTAGAAAAATCATTGTGTTTTTCCCTGTTTTCCAGATACAGCACAGACAGACCACATGAAAACCAGCCAAATTCTCCTTCAGATTTCCTTCAAACATTTTAACTCTATAATTACAAGTGTACCCATATATTCAAAATAGAGAGCTTAGTTATGATGATATTGTTCATCTGACCAAAGGGTCTACTTCTGCCCCCAGACAACTGAAAATATACACATACAATGACCTAAAGAAACATGTAATTCTCTTTCTTTGGCACAGAGATATAAAAAATTAATAATTTAATAATTTAAATATATCTCCTTTCTACTTAACAGTCTATAATTTCCTTCAATTTTCTTTACCCGGTTGTTCTAATGTAAAACTACATATCAAATTTCAGTATTTAACAATGTCTGTTGACTCCAGGGACTTTCACACACTCTCCCTCCAAGGCAGGTGGGGTTGGCATGCAGCTCTAACCTCCAGGGGTGCACACATTGCGTGAACCATGATGGTCTTCATGAATCTGCATTCTCCTCGATGCTGCAGGTTGTTAAAGAAGATATACCACTTCTCAGCCTCAAGATTAAACAGCTGGAAGTTGAGCCCCCTTGCTAAGGAAAGGGTGGCAGTTGAAGAAGGAGTGAAGACAGGAGTCCTGGAAAGGCAGGCTAAATGCAACTGCTGCCACTACAGTGGGACAGCAGAAGCACAGGTGGCTGTGGCGGCTTTGGGGCAGAACTGATGATTGTTCCAACCATATAGCTACTAAATCATCCAGCTCATCTCTCTCCCCATGAGCAGGAGTGAGTTGGCCCAAACTAAAAAGAGAGTAGGTTCCTAGCTATTGTATCACTTATGGCATCTTGGTGCCCTGGTTAGAGGTCTTCTGGCTCTTGCAGAGCATAAGCTCCATGAAATCACACAGGTATGTGTTCCTGTAACACTGCTGCCTTCTGATGTTGCTCCATGAGGTATTCATCCAATGCAAGGCTTCCACCAAAAGATGTGTGTCTGGATGAAAAACAAACAAATCTCTGAGTTCAAAATATATTTGTAAAAAGCATTTTCCCTCCCATTTTCATCCAGACACAGCCAGATGCTCAACTGGCGTAAATCAGTGTAGACCACAGATACAGACACTTCCATGCCATATTGTTGGAGCTCAACATACAATGAGTGTGTTTGTCTTTTATATATATGTTTGCATTTTATATATGTGAAAGAAATAAAATTATGCTTTTTCATGTTGCTCATATGCACATATCTATCTATCAATCTGTAACTATGCCCTTTTAAAGCGGGACAGGTATATAAAAGTGAAGGATGATCTGTATTAAACTTAGCCCTGAGCATTACACAATATGTGTTCTGTTATCACTGTATCACAGACACCATCTTATCTTTCATTCTGTGTTTGTTGACTCTATCTGTTGCCATTTTGAACTTTTCTTATAGCTACTATTTCTCTTTATAGAGTTTATCTATCACATGTTAATTCCTTCAACTTCCTAATCAATTTAGAATGGTGTACCCTCTGTTGTCATTTATCCTCTCTGTCTTTGACTTTCCCAGTAGGTGTTAGTATTAAATACATAATAATACATACTGGGTATGTATCCTAGAGTTATTAAATGGAATTCGGAAACATTGAAAAAAAGTACTGGAAAAAAACTATCTTTATGAAAATCATTCTGTCATTACAGAAGGGGTTAATGTAGAACAGCTTACTTAAAATTGACACAAACATTTTATAATGTAATATTATTTGGAAAATGAATGCTTTTCTCCAAGAAAAAAAGAACCTTCTCTACACCACTGCCCCTAGATGCAAGTCTGCCAGAAAGAATCTCTTATTATTGTGGAATATATTGTCTTGGAGCTTTATGGCCATAGGGACCTGGTGTTGTCTGTATGCTTACTTAGGTTGCACTCAAACCCCTTGTCCAGATCATGGATAAAGACATTAACAGGCTTGGCTCCAACACCGAGCCCTGGGGAACACCATTTGTGACTGGCTGCCAGCTGGATTTTACTCCACTTACCCCCACTCTCTGGGCCTTGCTATCCAGCCAGGCTTTTACTCAGCAAACAGCACACCCATCCAAGCCATGAGCACCCAGTTCCTCCAGGAGAATGTTGTGGGAGACAATGTCAGAGGCAGTGTCTAAAGTCTGGGTAGACAATATCCACAGCCTTTCCCTCACCTCCTAAACAGCTCACGTTGTCAAAGAAGAAGGTCAGGTTCGTCAAACAGCACCTGCTGTGCATAAACCCATGTTTATCTGGGCCTGATCCCCGGATTGTCCTCTACACCTGTATGTGACAGTACTCAGGATGATCCAAGACCTTTACATCAAAGTCAGGCTGACAGGCCTGTGGTTCCTGGATCCTCCTTCTGGCCCTTGTTGTAGATGGGGGTCACATTTACTAAGCTCCAGTCACCTGGGACCTCACAGGTTAGCCAGGACTGCTGATAAATTAGTGGCTGAACCTTCCTGAATATTACAAATAATTTGAAGCAAAACCATGCTGAGTGCTTAGGGCTAAACGAAATTAATGTGTTTTATTTTTACACGTCCCAAGACAGAATGCCTGGTTTACTCTACAGCTATGTCTTTGGCTATTTATTGAATAGATGCCTTCAAAAATTTTTCCACCCTTCATCCACATGTGTAAATTCGACTAAAAATGATCTTTACATTAAAGCTATTATTACATTGTGTCGCATTTTACTATTTCATATCAAGTATAATCAAGTTTCCTATCCCAGAGCACATCACAGATTGCACAGGAACCCAAAACTCAGTGTCTATGTACTGTCAAAATAAGTCTTACCGTGATAAAGACAGGTTGTATTCAGACACAAGATAATTCATCATAAACAGTGTGACAGATGGATGGTATACTTGAGCTGGTGCAAATTACATAATTTGCTTTATAATTTAGAAATCTATTTCCATTTGGGAAATTTTTGGTGGAGAAAAAACACAAGCTGATCTCTTAGCTTAGTATCAGTACAGTATAGGGATCTGCTACCCACATAAACAGGGCAGTATTTAACCCAGCGGAATTGTTTGGATTGGAGAGGAAGTCTAGCAGCCAAAAACAGAGGGTAGAAGCCTTTTCCAACAACCATAAAAATGTTCACATTTAAGGAGTGCTGTCATCCAAGCTTGCTCCCCAGTGGAGCAATCTTACTGACTTGTACAGGGATAGAAGAGAAAAGCAAATCAAGAAACTTTCAACACTCAAGAGCTTCTGGGAAATGCAAACTGACTCTGTTCTGCCTATCAAAATAATTTGTTATTATAGCACATAATTAGGTGAGAACAAATGCACATGCATCTGTGTCCTGCTTTAAAAGACATTGCTCCTGACTCTTTTATGCTGAGCACTAAATACAGATATATTGGTTCCATTCAGCACGAAGAAGTTACTGCAAGGGATAAAGGAAAGGGTGGGATGTGTGAAGGAAAGCCTCCTGGAGAGCTTAAGTGAGGGCTCAGGTGCCACTTCCCTTCAATGTTAGCAACTGGACCAGAGGGGAAAAAAAGCCTTCCTGGACAAACATGGACAGGACAGCGAGCTAATCTCTGATCTGGAGAGGCAAATTTCATTATAAAGGTTCAGCAGAAGTTGATGTATTCATTACTCGTAATTCCTAACACCATGCTGCGGACAGATGTCTAAAGGTATTTTTTTGTCAAACAAAAAAACCTCAGAAACAACAAGGAAAACCTCAGAAACAACAGGAATTCACAGGGGGTTAAGAACCGCTGAAACATCATCATGCCAGATGGGTTGCAGTTTCAATATTCCCAGTGCTATTATTCTAAGATAAACACCTATTAGAATAACAGAGTCATATGTTTGCATTAGGAGACCAAAGAAATATTTTTATAATGTGATCTCTTTTTTAGGCTAACAGAAAGCATATTTTATTATTTCAACTTCTTAATCATGAAGAATTCTTTGAAAAAATACATCGGGTTTCCAAAGATCTTATTTGACCTTTTTTTAAAAAAAAAAAAAAAATTAAATCCCCTCAACCTAAAAAGATAAAAAGCACTATGAAAATGAAAGGTAAATAAAGGATGTAATAGACTCTGCACAGGGTCAAACTGAGACGAGATCATAAGACAAGGAAAGAGCAACATTCTCTTTCCTCAGACTAATACATCCAAAAACAACGGCTTTGAAGTTTAAGTGAAGTGGAGGTTGTTATATTACACCACTCAGTAGAAACCAGGACTTTTGTCAGGTGTACCCTAACAAGAAACTGCCTCGTACCATTATTTATTCTGGCTGTATTTCAGTCCTTGAATACACTTTCATTGTGCTGCCAATCAGTAGGTATGTCAAACATGGAAAAAAAAATAAACCCTGTACCAATCATAAACAGCAATTAAGAAATCTAATGGTCCCTAGATTGTGGGCCATCTGGGCTGGTAAAACTTGCCACACATACAGCACAGAACAGGATCAAGAAACAGTGTGGATTTAATGCATTCCATCTTGTGAAAGTGATTTTGACTTGCTACGACAGGCCATTGTACTGATACCTTTTAAATAATAATGATAACAATGAAATAACTTTTTTTTCCACAACACTATTTGTATCCATGTAGGAAAAAGAATTTGCATTGTTTTGTAAATAGGCTTTGACCTGTTCTTGCATAGCTCCAACATCTCTCTCCACGTGTATGTGGTGGTGGTAAGTGGGAAGTGAAACTGAAGGCACCTCTGTGTTTGATATGTAATTTATAATGAACTTGCTGTTTCTTACTTCTACTGACTTCTCACAGTAAGTATCTCAGAAGTATCCTCCAGACATAAAAAGATGCAAAAAAATAAAATAACTTTATTTCTGAAGAGTGTGGATATTATGGGGACTATTTAAAAGATCTTTATTTAGAAATCTTTATTTAGTAGCATCGTTACACATAGCACAAGGTAGCCTCCAACGTTCCTTCTTTAACCTCAGTTCAGCACTTACACCATCATCAGGTCTTTCCTCCTTCTTCTATTATATAAAAATGAAATCAATGTCTTCTAAGAAAAGCTAGGCATTGTCTTGCTCTTGTTGCATGAACACGTGCTATTACGCTTAAATTTTTTATTCTGACATTTAACCAGATGCAACTAGGGAACTCACTGTTCACTTATTCACTGTTAAAGCTCATCAAAGTTATATGTTGCTGTAATTTTATTTGGCTGAATACTTCCTTGTCTCTGATGTGGGATTTATACTTTTGAAAATTTCAAGTCTATATAACTATAATTAATTAGAAATATATAATGTACTCACTCATTGTACTCAAACTGACCTTTAAAGATGAGATTTTCACAAACCCAAGAGAGAAAACACATATACAATTTGTGCAAAGGAATGGAATTATTTTTCACCCGTTTAATTGTATCATAGAGTTGAATTAGTTATGTTTTTTCTTATGATCTAAATTTGTTAAAGTACTTTTTTCACTGGAGCTCATTCTTGACTATTTAATTGACAAATAGTGAGCTGGTAAAAACACACTTCATATACTAGACATCTGGAATTCTACTTAATCAGAGCACGAGAGTATTCTTATATTGCTAGCCTGAACAGATGGATTAGATTGCTTAAAAAAAAGAGATAAGAATAAAACAATTTTTCAGACTTGTTCTTTTGATAGTGAATTCACTGTTGGAGGGCTTTAAGTGAGGGTAAACCTTTTCATTCATCATGAGGCTAATTTTTTTTTTTTTTTTTAACTGGTATATGTAATGGAAGTCCTGTCATCCCTTGTTTCTTCACTCCTCCTACCCACAGCATACACTAGGATCTTTTCTAAGAAGTAATTACTGTAAAGATCAAAATTTTCCTCCTTGGCAAGGGGCAGCACATGCTGCTGAAGGAACTCAGAACATTATTAATTCCAGTTGGATATTGATTTCCCTCAGTACTGTAAGAAAAATATTTCTGATCATGATTTGAAGGCATACTCTTAAAAATATGGGACTAGAAATTATATGCAAATATGTACAGTATTCAGTTACTAATTTCTTTTAGGAAATCCATTTTTTTTTTGTTTCACACACACGGTGCAAACTGCCAAGAACGAAGTACATAATGTATGGTCTTTATAGGCATTTACAGCAAAATTTGTATCATGGTCTTTACTTCTTGAATATTCACTCTAAAAAATAGAGTACAATCAAACAAAGCAGTTGGTTATTTTCATTCTCCTCTGTTACACTTGCATATGAGTTCACTATTTTATTTATTACATTCTTTTGAGTTTGTTTTTTTTTTTCACGACAGGCAATGGTACTGAAGTAAAGATGTAGAAGAGATAAAAAGGTGGGCTGCACTGTGTTCAATGAAACATGAGAAATACCTGCTCAATGTATTTTTTTTTTAAATGGAACATGTTGCTCTATCACAATGGCATTATCCATGTGAAAGTAAAGAGTAAACTCTGAGAATATAATCCAGGAAGTGTTCTCAGATTCTGGGAGGAAGGAATAGTCAAACACCTTTAATTCTGTCAATGAGATGAAGAAAAAGCTTAGACACTTGTAAAGAACACCTAGCATATGAAATAGCATCTTTGCAAACAGAATTTTTTTATCCTGCAAGGTTATATACTGCTATAGCAGTATACTAGAAAACAGCAAAAGGGATTATGATATTAGTCATAATACTCAGAATCCATACTCAGAAAAACTTAAATATTTTCCCCAGGGAAAAGGCTCAGCAGGGACCCCATAAGTCACCTGAACAACCTCCCCAGGGATGCAGTAGAGTCATCACTGGAGGTTTTTAAGGTGTCATTGGACAGGATTTAGGTTACCCTCATCTGGACTTCCTTGCCCACAAAACGTTGGATTAGACAATTTTTCGAGGAGTGTTCTGTGCTGCTCTATAATTCTATGATGGTGTTTCACATGCCATCACATTTCTACCTTCAAGTTAATCCACAGCAGCCTAAGCTTTTTTATGGAAACCAGAAGATGAAATCCCAAGTAGTCTACAGCTGACCTGCTCACAGCTACTTTATACATAAGAAGTAATACTGACTAATTCTTCAGCTAGAAGTCAAACTTCTGTTTTGTAATAGTCATGCTAACTGATTTAGGAAAAAAAAAATAGAAACAGCTATAAAAGAAACATTTTCCTCCTAAATTATTCCATTCAAAATTACCAGAAGTTGAATACAGTACAGAAATAGGCTACAGGCAAATTATTCAGCTGTTCAGAGGATGCCTTCTGACGTCAAGTAAAGATTCATTCTCATTCCTAAAGAAACTCTATACTCTTCAGGATAGAGTTGAGATGGCATTCCTTACACTACTGGCATGACATCAACCAGCACAATGGGGTTATTTCCTCCTACCAAAAAAGTAGCCAAAGTACATGAGGCCTGAAAGCAAGTTTTCTGCTTTTGGCTGGGATAGAGTTTATTTCCTTCACAGTAGTTGTTATGGGGCCACATTTTGGATTTGTTCTCAAAACAGAATAGATAATATAGAGATGATTCTGTTGCTGCTGAGCAGCACTTGCACAGCCTCAAGACCTTTTCTTGTATTGCCCCACCTCTGAAGAGGCTGAGAGTGCACAAGAAGTTGAGAGGGGACACAGCCAGGACAGCTGGTCCCAAATGACCCACGTGATATCCCATAACATATGACAGCATGCTTAATATATAAAGCTGGGGGAGGAAGAAGAGATGTCCACAGTGATAGTGTTTGTCTCCTCAAATCACCACTAACCTTGATGTAACCCTTCTTTCCTGGAAATGGTTTAAGAAAGACATCCTCACAGGATTATCTAAAACTAAACTATATGACTAAGAGCGTTGTCCAGACCCTGTTTCACTGCTTAACCACCATCACAGTGAAGAACCTTATCCTATGATGTCCAATGTGAATCGGATGTAGCTTCATTCCGTTTCCTCATGTCTTATTGCTGGTTACCAGAGAGGAGATCAGCACCTCCCTCTCTGAAACCCTCTTGATGAAATTTTAGAGTTCAGTAAAGTCACCTCTCAGCCTTCTCTTCTCCAAGTTGAACAAACTATAAGCAAAACCTCAGCCACTCCTGAGTCTTGCCCTTGAGGCCTTTCACCATCTTTGTACCCCTCCTCTGGACACGCCCTAATAGTTTGACGCCCTTTTTGTAAGGAGGCGTCCAAAGCTGCACACAGTACTCAAGGTGGGGCCTCACCAGTGCGGTGTAGAGTGGGACATTCATCTCCCTCAACCAGCTACTTATGCTGTGATTGCTGCACCCCAGGACACACTTGGCCATTTTGGCTGCCAGGGCAGACCGTTGACTCATAGTCAACTTACCATCCATCCAATCACCCAGACCCCTTTCCGCTGGGCTACTCTCCAGCCTGTCACCCCCACTTTGTTTTTATAGCCAGGATTATCCCATCCCATCTGGAGAATCTGGCACTTGCTCTGGTAAAATTTCATACGGCTGGTGATTGCCCAGTTCTCTAATCTATCCAAATCTCCCTGCAAAGCCTCTGAAATTCCAAATGCTCCATCTTTATTGACGCCGAACCTATCACTCATGCTAAAACATATGACTTCAAAATATTATGACTTTCACAAAATGCTCATTTTAACCTTTCATTAAATGTCTGATTTTCCCACAGAAAGATGATTTTACTAGATCAATTGGCACACCATTCGCTTCTGTAACATAGATCTCAAGTAGACAGCAGCAGAATTTTCTGCCTCCACACAGCTTGCTCCCGCACACGAGTCTGTCAGAAATCATTTGTTCAAAAAACCTAACAACATGAAATAGAAAGGCTAGATTACTACACGTATTGATGGGTTAGGTGCAAGGAAGTGCAAACTTTTAGTTTAGAGCACCCACAGTTGGAGCTCACCTGAGCAACACTACACAAAAATAAGGATCTATTAACCCCATCTTTGGGACTGCCAATGAGGCACATAAAGTGACACAGGAACCTGTCACACACCTGATGTGACTATATTAAAGCTTATATATGAGGTCCCATATTTCACATAATAAATTTTTAGTGCTTATAACTCTTCTTTATGGTTTTAAAACAGTTTCTGTTTTGTTTTATAAATGCAGTTTTTTCTCTATTACAGTGGAAGAGCCCTTAGAATAAATTATTCCAGCTGCAAACATCTTGAAAGTATATTCTGCTTATAAGAGTTCAATTCCTCTGGTGAGACAAAAGCCAGTAGATTAGATGATATACAGTCTTTGCAAATAGAAAGCAAGAAGCTAATTAAGAAACAAAACTCTGCTACTTTTCTTTGCTTGTATTTAAAACTGAAATATTAATCCAGTATTAACCATGGCATGGAGGACCTAGACTGAATAGTCCTTGCTTCCAATAGAAATAAGCCCTCGCGTTAGTGATATAAAATCTTTTAAGATCTCATTACTCCTGCAATAAACCACTTTCTCCCTCACAGATATCAGATTCTGATTTGCAATGGGGCTGCTGTGAGATATTTTATTCTACTGCCTATCCTGGCTCCCATGTCTAGTGCAGGAAAGGTGTCATCCTCTGCACATTTCTTATTGTTAGTATTTTAATTTTTTTAACAGCAATGATTCCTTGCACTTGAACTACATTTTCTGGGAAAACACCTGTTGATGGTTGACACTAGCTATGTGTCTGTCTTCCTGTAGGACTTGCTGCATCAACATTGGTCCACACTTGTCCTTTGTGTTTTGCTGGCTCTCTACCCAGTAGATCTCTTTAGCTGTCATCTGTCTGTCCTTGCTGACTGTTTTGAATCCACGGTAGAACTAAAATGGCAGGATTTTAGTAATCATGTTGCTCACTATTCATTCCAGGACTTCACAAGGGTTTGATTTCCTAAACTAGAAGAACTTTGCTAAAAATCCCTGCAGTTCTCCAGCATGCCTAGAGCTATGGATCTACCACAGTGGGTCACAGAAGCCTGGTTGAGAAGCTCTACGTCACTCGTTTTTTGTGCACAAGGGAAAAGAACTCTGACAGTCCAGGAAAGGATGTATGATCAGCTCCAGAAATCTGCTGATTTTCAGGATGGCCAAATTATGGGTCTTCATGTAAGTTAGCAGGGTTTCCTCAAAAAGCAGGAATACGTCTGTGGGTTTTCCATCTGAGTCCACTGTGTGGCTTTATTGGCAAAGGATGATTTTACCCACGGTACTTCCATGCTTATTTTTGATAAAAAAGGGAAAGCCAGGAGGGACTTGGATATATAAACTAAAAAAAAATTATAAGAAATTCAAAGATAGGTTTATTTAATTAGATTTATTTAATTAACACATTAATTTTGATGACAAGTTAGTTACAACATAAATTCTGAAGCGAAACTCTTCCTTTTTCCCCTCTTCATTTTAAATCTCTAATTTTCAATACACTTTTGGAAAGCCCTGAGATTGTAACGTATAGAAAGACATATAGAAGAAAAAGCATGCACCTTATACTGAGTGTAGGCTATACAGATGTTAAAAGATATCTCCAGCCTTCAGGGACTTAGCCTCCAAATTCCTGAGCTGACCAACCCAACCATTGAAGAGAGCAAATATCCCTACACGTTCCTGTTATTAGCAATACATAGTTAGTAAAGTTTTTCACAATTATTTCACAAAATTTTCTGCTCACTTAAGGTGAAATTCATATCCAGGCAATTCTCCTTGTTATGGAAGCTGAAATTTATAATCAAACAAAACATTTCTCTAAATATCTTCAATTAGTATATTTACAGTTAAACCTAGATCTGTTAGTATGTAGGTCTGCTTAAGGCTGCAAGTTCTTATGGAACCTCTTTATAGAAGAAGGAGCAGGTCTGTAGTAGATTAAATAAGTTTTCCCATGTACAAAAACAACGCTTCCTCCACAGAAGCATACAAAAGTTATTTCATGTCAGTGAGACTAAACTCACTGACTGAGAGCTGAGCATAAGACTGATTACACCAGGATTTTCATGAGGGTGGAACCTATATCCAAAATAAGATTAGGAAATAGCAGTCAGGTTTAGGATTTTGCTATACTAACTAAAATCTTTTGAACCAGACTTTTGAAAACTTCCTCTCCCACAACATATACTCTCGCTCCCTTTACTTGTGAGGCTCTTAGCCGTTCAGGAAGCATTCAGTGCAATGGGTTTCCTGTAACACTTACTAAGTTGCTGCTTAATTTTAAACCCTGAATGATTCTTAGCATCCTCCTCTGTTTGAACTTGTAACCCTCTAGAAGAATTAACTTTGTTCAAGGGATTAAACACAAGTCTAAGAATTTTGCTGAAATTCGTTTCTGTGCCTAAAACTTCAGTTGATGACTAAAGACAATTATTGTGCTCAACACTACAGATTTCAAATCCAAAACAGTCCACTGTACTGTTTTGATTCATTCATTATTCCCAGGGAATTGACTAAGAAGAAAAGTTTCTGGGTGTAAGGTCTTATCAACACCTCTGATTTCTTTTAGGGCAATCATTTCAAACTTCTTTTATTTTCCACAATTTTTGTTTGTGCTCACTGAATGCATTTGAAAAGCATCACTGAGACCATTCACAAAGCTAAATACACATGTACTTGTAAGTAGGAGCAAAAAGCCCTAATCACCAGGTACATCTGATGCATTTTAATTTTCTTCTGCATTGTGCTGCTGTCTTGCTTTCATTATGTTTTCCATCACATCTTTGTGTCATATCTTCTGCTTGTTCCAAGAGTATCCCTTCATCTTAATTTAATTTGTAATTTTACAGTAATCAGTGCCTGTTTTGAAAAGACCTCTATACTGAGGCATATTTTCACCATTTAATATGCCTTTTCTCTTTTACATCCTTCATTTATCATGGTATTGTTTCCCCTGATATCTGCAATATGTCATGTTTTAAGCCTGTTCAGATGACAGTTTTAAATTTAATAATACATCTGTCTTCCTACCAAATGTGGTGTGGCAGTCTCAGCAAACTGGTAGAAAAATTTGGTGGTTTAGTGAGAAAGTTTTAGGTCACCGTTAGTGAAACAAAGTTAAGATCTGTATTGAACACGCAATAAAGCACAAGACAAAGGTGCAAAGTCAGATCTCATTTTATTATTTTGAAGTTTCCTTGTTATTGGTTATAAATACTAATGAAATTTCAAACCCAGAACATCCTTCACTGATAGAACAGTCACAGATATATGTTTTAAAAAATGATAACTTTAAGTTATACTGAAAATCTGGCTACTCTGTCTGATATCCCAGTGTGAACAGAGTTCTTTTGAAAAATGTTCATCGTCACGTGCATTGAAGCTGGAAAAAGATGCAAAGAGAGAAACATAAGAAGAAAAACATACATATGTCCAAAGCTGGGCTTTGAACATATATATGTTTAGAAATTCAGTTGTTCTTCTCCTCTTTCTTTGACAGAGAGAAAGCAGCTCATGCTATTTTTTTTTACCTTTTCACAGACTTTGCTATCAAACACTTGATACCTGTTACTGCCAAAGGCAAAACTGATGCTGGCTTTTGCGGCCCATCTGAAGTGTGTTCTAGGTACACCCTTGAAAACAGGTGATCCTTTTTTGATTGGTTCACTGGGTAGAAACAAAAAGGAAGATTTAACAGCCTGGAGAATGCAGAAAGTCGCATTTGAAGAAAGATTGTTTTTTTGATGCGATAGTTAAATTGACCAGATTTAAAATGAGATAATAGGGTGGACTAACAGAAATTGTTCTGTGTTTTCAACAGATAGATGTTTTTCCTATGACTGCAAGGCATAAAGGTGTACTCATGACAAGACATGGTATTTTAGTTGGCAGTACGATATTAAGAGGTGAGCATTTGTTTCTAGAAAGAGGTACAGTGAGGGGGAAATGGCGTATCTAATATAGAGTGAACAATTTCTGGAACGTGATGGCCAACATAAAAAATGGAGTGCTACAAGGATGTAGAGGTTATTTGGATGCAGCTAAAATGTACTGTTGAAGCTGGGTGCATCCTTGCAAGGGCAAGGGTGAAAGGAAATAAACAGCTTCAGAAGGACAAGTGTCAATATGGAAAAGAAATGTCTGTCCCTCACTGCAACACAAAACTGGCAACTTCCAGAAAAGACAATTAAGATTTTTTTTTGTGATTGCGAAACAAATGTTATTCCAAATGCATATTAACTTTTACAAACTGTATTGGGACATTTTGGAAAGGTACAATAAATGGTCAATGACTTCGTTCTACAAGATTGGGTGCTTCAGGGAGGCCAACCCCCTAAAACACCAAAATTGCCAAGATACAACTGGGCCATGACATCACTTTATTTTACTTAATTTTGAGGGGGCAATAAACTTCCTATAATGCATCTGCACTTTGGTGATTTGTTAATTTTTCCCACATGCACACGACAAACAAACCTTCGCAAGCTTTAATTTTTTCTGTGCTTCTAAACTGCTTCAAATGTATTTTTAAACCATAAAAACTGAAGTAAACACAACAGTAATGTTTCACATTATGAGATTACCCACAGCAGAAAACAAATGAAAACCCAAATCCATGGAAATCACAAGTTAGACTCACCAGAGTAACTACCTGGAAAACAGTCCATTGTTGTGATACTTTTCACATTTATTTTTCTGCTGTTTGGGTTGGGTGTTTTAAACTGAATAAGGTAATAAGTATGAAAGCTGTGTCTTCATTTGGTTTTCATTTTTCCTTTGAGTTAGATACAGTTATATAAATATAGTTTTATATATATATATACACAATATATATATATATTGCAGGTGCTTCACACTGATCACTAGAACCATCTGCTTTTACACCCAAGCTGACCACTCTCCCCATGCCATGCAGGAAATACTAACTCAGCATGGCAGGGAAACTGCCTGAAGACTTGTGGAAAGATTAAATGTATGTTGAAACCTTTTTTTAATCATCCATTCTTTATATTAGGACCAGCAGTTGTAGAGCTACCTGAATGCTTGTTCATTTATTTCTAAGTAGCACAGCAAAATGGCAGCAAAATCTCTGGTATGTTGCTGCTTTTCATTTTTTCATCCGTTGGCTTTGGACCAAAATGCTGCTGACAAAAAAAACCCAGAGCAAACTCTTTCCCAAGCTGATTAGATCCACTTGTTCCATGGTAAGAGTTTCCTCTAGTTTATTAGTATTTTTTGCTTTCTCTCTCCCTCGACCCACACTTTCTTTTTCATTTTCCTGCAATTACTGTTTCATCTGTATTCTACCTCTACTTCACACATCCTGCAATTCCAACATATTCAGCACAAATAATTTTTCTGCCAGAGGCAACCTGAAAAATGTGGTACCTGCTTCCCCTGTACCTTGGTCTGAAGTTAGAGATTACACTCCAAGATTATTCAGAACATTGGAATGACTGCCACATCCAAGATATTCTAGACTGCATTCAGTAAATGATTTCCTCAATCAGGTGGCTTCTACAATTTAAAATCAGAAAGCCTAGATTCCTCATCTTTCATTTCCTGGGAGCCTTGGAGTCTGAACTTCAGTGGTCTTCCTATGCATTTAAATTGATACAGAAAATGTTCTCCCTATGGAAACACATTGCCAAAAAAACATATTACCAAGGGTTCCATCTGCTTGTGTCAATATTTTTATTTACTACATTTCATTTCATCACTGTATTGGTTCTTCTGTGATATACTGTGGTTTCATAATCTAATCCCTTCCTCTTTTTTTTTTTTTTTTTTAATGTAACCTTTTTGGAGAAGTCATTTATAAAATCAGAACTATTTTTTTAAGGATTAGTTCAGAAAATTAAATAGTTTCAGTCTAGATGAAAGCCAACTCATTTCTTTAATGCCTGTCTCTAATGTTACTACTATGGACAACTAGTATCATGTGTCTCTCCTTATATGTACCATGCTCACAAGTGCTGAGACTGGAACTTGAAAACTCATCAGGACTGTAAAACAAAAATTACAGGACTTCCCACTGCAATATAAACATTAGGAGGAAGAAAGAGAATTAAAAAGAACAGTTAAAGCTTGTATGCTTCTGTGAATATTCTTGAGCTACACCTCAAAGTAGAGTACCTCTTTCCCCCCGTTTAAAGGAAAGTATTCAATTCAGCATTTCTTCTTTATGGCAATGAGAAGTCTTGGATAGACCTGAGTGTAGAGATTTTGCAGAAGCTGTACAGTCAGCTATACTAGGATTAGTTCAAAGAGCAACCTCTGTCAAAGAGCAACTTGTATTTCTGCCTCAGTGCCAAAAGAACAAGCAACAGGGACAGCAGCAAACCGAAAAGGTCAACACACACTACACTTCTACTATTAGCTTTTCCAAATAAGTATGCAAGAAATATGACATTTTCTCACAGTCAGATTGCATTGCTTCCAGAAGCACCACTCCCACTAAACTGTCCCTTTCCTAGGTGATAACATTTAAACTAGTATAGAGAAAATAATGCAGCTGAAAACACACACATAGGCACAAATACTGCTCCAATCATCTCACTTCAACAATTTATTGCTGTTCATATTGACAGCTTTTTCAACTGGACTCAGTACCTAAGGTGGAGTCTCATGAGAGTGGAGTAAAAGGGGAGAGCATTTTCATACTCTGAGAAGGTATTTCTTGAAATAGAAAGAAGCAAAGAAGCAGTAATCATGATGATGACCTGTACCTGTTCCAATGGTTTTGCCTGCCTTCTATAACTAAACACCTGTTCAGATATCAGCTCAGAATTGCAATTACTAGGTATGGCTTTTTGGGATTCTCAAAGAAAGATAAGTTTTCTGTGTCTAAGTTGATACATAATGATTGGTTTATTTGTTGTTTTTTCAGCTTTTTATCCCTCAGTGTTGAACATCTCAGTGAATGAAATTTGCACATCAAGTGCTTATCTGCAGTGTCTTTTTACGTGTTGGTTCTAATTACCTAGAAAAATGTGGTTGCTTCAAATTGGAAAACATGAGTATCTAAAATGATGCCCATAAGGTCTGGCACACAGGTATAAAAAGAGAAGAAAAGAGAAATACCTTTCTCTCTGTTTAAAAATGCGGCTTAAAAGTGTTACCTGAAGGACAGACAAGTGGCCAATTACTATCTCTCAAGTTACAGGACATCAGAAGAACAATAGTAACCAGCCATGTTCCTACCCTTTATTTCAGAGAAATGCAAAGCAGTGCAGCTGTGCTTGTCCTTCTTCCACTGCAGAGCACATTTAGTTGAATTAATTTGTATTTGCTGTGGGCATGCACATAGACGGTTTCTTCCACAGTTCCTACTGCTCAAAGAGCAATTTTGCTAGGCCATGATAACTTGCTTGTGTGTCTGAGCCAGCGACAAGCTGAGTGAGGAAGTATTACTTCAGCATGCCACCTCTTATTTAGAGTTCATAATTAGCAGGCCAGTTGCACAGCCTCTCGCCAGGGACAGTATGATTACCACCACTTACAAAAGGAAGGCCCTAACAGATGATGCTGTTAATGTATTTCTTATCTAACACATGCAAGACTAATATATAATTATAGTGGGATCAATTAAAATCTGCTTAGAGAGGAACAAGAGCTTATTTAATTGACAAGAGTTTAAGGGACTACAAAAGCTGATGCTTTCCAGTCTTTTCACACAGCAGTCAAAAGGATGCCTGATTGTTTTAACAGTACTGCTGCGCTGTAGGACCATGTATATCCATGCAGTTCCACTCAAGCATATTGACACCCTTTTTAAGAATTTTCCCACCTACCTTTTCCCATATCGAGCAGTAGCAATACCTTTTGCAGACTCTTCTAATTGTTTTAGCAAGAAAATTATTTTTAAAAGTGCCATAATTAAATGGAAGCATAGAGTCACTGAACAAACAAACCATTAAATTTCATTGAAATACTCTGCCTTCAAAGGCAAAATCTAATTAAGGTTTAAACTGCAGTGTTAATTGCACAGTACTGAGATTCACCATGCATTATGGGTTTATTAGCAGTTTTCTAACGAGTAATTTCAGAGAGGCAAATTCAAGTTCTGGGACCCATGTTAAGTCTATGGAAAAGGACTTAATTACTAGCAGGAAAATATTTGCTTTATGGTTGGTTTAGGGCAGAATATCTGAAGATATCTTAATAAGGGCTTGGGAACATAAAGCACCAAGTAAACCACAATGTAGCATTAAGATAATCCTCAGAACTATTCATATTGCTTTTCAACATAGTTTGGAGAGGACTGAACCTCCTGTTCACATTGCTACAAATAAACAGATTTTAAGAAATAATACTAACAAAGAGAAAGCATTAAACCAAGTAATTTTTCATGGACTTCAAGAAAACAAGGAAACCCTATGCTCTGGTGTCACCACTCAATCCTCAGAAAAGACAGCATTTCAAACAAGATTATTTCTGTATTACTTTTCCTACATGAAAACTTTTAAAGAGGAGAAACATTCCTTCTTCCATCCACTTTTGCTTTGTTTTTGGTTCTCAGCTAATTAATAATAATACATAAACAACCAACTGAGGCCTAATACATAGAAATCTGATTATGTTTTCTTTTTCAAGAGACTTAGGTTAACTAAGACTCAGCTCCTTAAAGCCATTATGTCTTTACATACTTCTGAATTCAGCACCAAAATATCTTTGAGGATTGAAGTGTTAAGCATCAATGTTACTTCTAGTAATGAGATTTCAGTGCCCAGATAAAATTGGCACTTTCAATTTTCCTTCCCATTGCTTTGAACCTTCACTCCTATACATAGGATTTTTTCATAAACACTCCCAGATGAGTTCAGGTGACATGACTAGACTCTTTTTAACACTATTTCAGAATTACTCATTTATTGTCGTTTGCATTGGACTTCTTGCTAGATGTAGGTGAAATGCATGTAGGATGTAGTGCATTCATTCAAAATCAAGCAGCTAAATAAAAATGAGACTATAATTTATTTTCAATGGTTCTGCCATTTTTTTTTTCCCTCAAAACCAACACGGTTATAAATAGCCCTCCTTCATAGCAAGAGAATTTTTCACCAGGAAAAAGAATAGTTGAAGAGTGAAAACCTCCTGTCTCTGTGAATGAGCCATTTAAAAATGGACTGTTAATGCAGTCACTTTTATAGCCTTTTTCTTGCATTCTGATTAAAGCAGAGTGCAATCAATACAAGTAGATTAATAGTTCAATATATAAAATGATAAGGACATAAGTTTCAAAGTCGCTAATTATACATACGTTTGAAACTTTCTATCAGGAGAATACCAACTGCTCCTCATGTGCTAGTCCAGCTCTGTGGTTTTCATAGAAACATAGAAAGGTTTGGTTTGGAAAAAGATCATCTAGTTCCATGGACAGAACTTTTCATTAGACCAGCTTGCCGAGAGCCCCATCCAGCCTGGCCTGTTTTGTCTTGTCTCCAGGATATTTTGGATTATTTGATCCCTTGGACAGGATAAGCACCTGAGGAAGTTTCAACAAGCTCAGAACAAGCTGCTCTCCTCAGCATGAACTAGGAGGCTGGAAAAGCCTGGCATCCATTGCTATCTGAGTACAGAAGATGGGGCAAGGCAGAGAAGGGACATTCGTGGTAATGAATTAACAACATATTCAGCCCATTCCTGCCCCCAGGACCTGGAACAATATCCTTCCCTCCCAAGGGTTCACAGATTTCAAATTATCCTGTCTGCATGGCAGAGGCTGGAGCAGCTGACCCTGGAACACGTTGCATCTAGTCCATAATATCGGACTACACTGTAGCAACACTGTCAAAATTGTATCAAATTTAAGGTTGTGCAAGGGACATCTGAACCTTCTTGGCATTCCTCCTCGAGCTTAGTCCTGCTTATGCTAATCAAGCCACACAGCTATGGTAGGGAGTTAATAGCCTTGCATTCAAAAGGTCTTTTTTTTCTTTTTTTTATTACTCACCTGTCTCATTTTCTGCAGCTTTCACATCACAGGAGATGTAAGGACTATGCATATATTTTTGTAATGTTCTATAAAGCATTATGATCCTCATTCAACTGATTAATTAGTTACATTAAGGTATCACACAGCCGGCACATCTGACAGCACATGACAGAGAGTGTCAGATGTGAAAGTAACTGCAACTAGACTCAGAATATGGCAGCTGCCAGAAGGGACTAACTAATAAGCTCTTTAAAAAATCTGATTTTAACTTGAACTACAAAAGCAAAATTCTTGGTTCATGTAAAAGCTGGAAGCCCTTTCACACACAAACAAAACTTTCTGGTGTGGTGTAGGGAGCAAAATGGGTGTAATTGTTCACCAGTCCTTTCTAAAAGAAAATGTTTTGAATACAGACATCAACTCAAACACTTCTATTTCAGGGTAATTTAGTCCAAGAAATTGCACAACTAGTAAAAAAAGATGATGCAAACAGCTACTTATGCTTCTGAACAAACTGTTAATATCAATTCTCCATGGAGCTAACATTTCTGAGAAAGATTTCAAATAATGCATAAATGAATCCCACATAAATCCTTTTTCTAGACTGAATATGACTGGAGTGGGAGATATCTGGAACTTTTTGCCTTTCATAACATATACAGGAAAGCAACAAAATAAGAATACTCTCATCACATCAGGATACTCCTGCAAAAAAATATGCTTATTTTTTTCTGATTATACTTGCTTCTAAAAATCCTGAGAGCAAAACTATTAAAAATAGTAAAATAACAGTGTTTGGTTTTTAAAATAATTCTTTAATGCTATAGGAGGAATTGCCAATTTCATAACAGGATCTCAAGATCAACCTCACTTGTTTTCCTATCTGTTCTAGCCTCTACATATCTAGATACAGATGTATTAAAAAAAAAAAAAAAAAAGATGTATGTGTCATATCCACTATATTGCATAGAGTGTTCTTCTTTGTTCCACATCTTACTTTTTTCCCAGTCACAGCTTGTGACAAATCATGAATTTTATTCCTAGATACCTTTTGGGCTTTCTTCAGTGATAATTAATCATCCTTCTGTTGCCTTTAGGCATGTCCTCCATTCCTAGGCAATTATTAGCCACATGCTCAGGAAGATGCTATGTGTTCCTTCTGTTACTTGCATATCAATGTTAGAAAACAAAACCTTCTTTTGTTAGTATGCTACTAGTTTCCAGACAAGTTATTCTCAATTTGTAGATTTGGTAAAATCATCAATACTCTGTAAAAGGGTAAAATCCTGTTCTTTCATTAGAACTCTGACTGTCTATATATTAGTTAAGCAGTTGGTCTGTTTATTTTAAGTTTCTTTTTTTTTATGAGACATGTGGAATGCTGTATTTTGAGTGTGAGATATAGGGGTTGTTTGTGAAAGAACTTGGATGTGTCATTATTTCATTCAAACTTTAGTGCAGATGATTCATCACCCAAGGACCATAAGAGATTACTATTTTTCTGAAATGCCTGCACACACATTTAATTGGGATTTTTACAAAAAAAACCACGCCCCCCCCCCTTTATTTATATTTAGATTTATATTGGATGCTGCTAATTCTTTGAAATTTCCATGAAATTGTTTTGAATATTTAATTTTGAGAAAATATGCAAAGAAATAGCGCATTTTCATTTCCTAAAATAAGTATTATTTTTCAGCTGCAAGCATTTTGTTTAGAAATTTAAATGAATAAACAGTAAGATGATAAAAAGTTACCATAATTACTAGGGCAAATTTGTTCTTTCAACTGTTTTGTTTTCTCCCCTTCAACTGTATAAGTCCCAGAAGTTTACAAGATTTCAGACTTTTATCCGGATTTGCAGTGTGATTTTATTTTTAATCCCAAATCTTTTCAAAGAGTTGAAAAAACTTTCCTTGCCAGCATCTACTTGCAGGTTATAGCAGGTTCACTTAAGTGCAAGAAGATACACAGAGAGGTGATGGGCTGCCTAAGGGAATAACAGGGTTACAGTGGGAAAGATCAAGGGAGACGAGGAAATTTCCGTCTCTGGAATGGCTCCTGAGAAATAAATGGTCACCACATTCCTAAGCAAATTTTTCCACAGACTCCATGGTATGGAGAGGAGTTACTGGTTTTTTGTGTAAGAACACCATTTACCCAGTGAATCCAGCCATAGTTAAAGGGACAGTGGAAAAGGATTGAAAGCAAGTCCTTAGTACCAGACAGTAGAAAAAGAGGCATTGACCTCATTACTAAGTGCTACACAAAGGCCTAATAAAAGTCTTACAGGCTTTTACAATTTTTCTTTGCTTTTTTCCCATCCCACTGGGAACATTTTGTAAATCCTGCCTTGTCAGCTTAACACATGGGGACAAAAATGCATCAAATGCTTGAGTAAACTGGGTTTTATGGTGTTAGCAAGATTATGACAGGATTTATTGCTTGAGGAAAGTGGATCATTCCCTTTCCTTTGTGGGTGATTTGCATAACAAACATCTCTCCTTATATTAAAAGCTGATTTGAAATCCCAAGCCAAGCAACTGACTTCCAACCTCTCTGGAAGTACAAAGATTCTTTCCTGAAGTATGTTTTTGTGGTTTCATTTCTAAGACTTTCAGGGAGCCAAATGTGCATCACATTGAAACCAACTAGTTTTTCTATATTATTGTCTCTGGTTTAGAGTTAATTGGTGCCTTTTAGAAGTTCCTGTTATTACACCCCCTGTGGTGACACTTCACTGAATGACAATTAGCATTAAGCACCAGCCCAGGGTGTATATGAGGGGAGCTTATCCTGAGGACTGCTCTTTGCTTCCCTACACCAAGGATAAATGTCAGAGTACGAAACAACCTCATGGCAGATTGAGAGCAGATTCAGAATAAAAGTGCAAGTAGCTCCCACTGTCCATCCTGAGAGCACCAGCTGCATGCCAGGTTTTGCCACAGGAAACCCAGCTACGTGTCTCCTAGTTAGGTTAGACCTGTTCATGCTTCCATTTTGCAAATATTTATTTGCATAGGCTGCTTTAGTAGTTACTTCCATAATATCATTTCTGACCTTTAAAATTTCCAGAGCTGCATCATTCTTCAGGTATTACTAAAACCATCTTCCCTCTATTTAGTTTTTTTCCTTGTCATACCATCATAAAGACAGTTTTATGTCCTTTTTCAGCTGCAGCTGCCATTTACTACTCACCACTTTCCTCATTTATCTTTTCTGTGTCAGCCTCTCCTGACTCGTGGTAGTTTTGGTGCACTCAAAGTGAGGCACTCAAAGTTAGGACTTTTCAACAGTGTTTCTATTAAATCTAAACTATTGGTGGCAAAATATTGCTTTAATGTCATTTGTGTTTATAAGAGGGCTTCTTTTTGCTAATATAAAAAAAATATTATAATAGCCTCAGCTTCAATTCTATAACATGTAGAAATTCCCTTTTTGTCCCCCACTCACCCTTCTTTACTGGTAAGGGAGAAAGGGGAAGAGAAAAAATGGAGAAACCATATCTAATGGAAGAGAACTAGGTGTAAGCAAATACATTAAAACATCCCCAAATTTTTAGGCAGCTGTGATTTTAGAACCTTTCTCAAAACACAGCATAAAAGTTATTTGGTTACTGATAAATTCTGTGTTTTTAAGCACCTCAAGGGCTCCTGAGAGGGAATTCAGCTGCAGCCTGACTGAATTCAACTAGATGATGACCTTTTTTATGTGAGCACATTATACACCCTCTTTGACTGATGGTATTAAGTATTTTTATGTTGAATTTTTGAATTATTATTATATTTATTTTGGGCCTTTGTGCTTTTCAGTGTAGCAGAAACCGTGGTAACAGAGAAGTAAATTTGTTAATTGTCCTTGTTCCGCTCTCTGGTGTAGAGTTTGTGTTTGGCGTTATCTTCATCATTCCTCTCTGGAATCCTCCAGACATCTGAATGAGAAGAGGTCAGTTGGAAACCTGCCTAAAATGTGTGTAGGAAATGTGAATATAGCTGATTTCTGTCAGCACAGACCTCTCACAGGGAGCTTGATCATCTAAACCTATGGCCATCTATTGGGCAAAAAGAAAGATCTGTCTTTTCCCCATTATTATCAGGGTTCTCAAGATGCAAGGGAGTAGAGAGAAAATCTTTCTCCGTGCATGCTTTGAGAAGTTAAGATTTCCAGATGGTGCCCTTGTACAATTCCGTTGGACTCTGCATAGCTTTTTTACAGAAACTTATGGAAATTTCCCTGGACACTGGGAATCCCAGAGCATCATTAAGCCCACTTACAACTGCCTCAGTCAGCAGAAGGTCAGAAAAACTAGGGAAGGTTGCAGAATTTTTTTTTTTTGGTCTAGTTTAGAGAACGATGAGGTGCAGTGTCTGAATCCTCTAGATGAAAATTAACAATGATTCTCCATCAAAAAGTACAGTTTCATCAAAATCAAGATGCTTTACAGAGATGGAATTCTTTCACCATGTGGTTTTTATTATCCCTCAGTAACACTTTATTTTTCATTAATTTTTCTTGAATTCTATTGAGTCTCAACCACTTCCTACCGTAGGGATATTCATGCTGTAACTATATGTTGTATGAAACAGTATTCCCTGAAAATTTCATTTGCTTCTCATAGCTCGTTCTGCAAAAATACAATGAATATTTGTTCCCAAATCCCATACCTCATGTGCTAATAATTTTAGGTATCTCTGTCATATACCTGTTCGCTTGCTTTTGAAACCACACCATTCTATTTAAATTTTCCTCAGAGAGCAGACATTCCATGCATTAGATGATAATTTTATTTTTGTGCATTCTCTACTATGTAAGAGTTAGAGAAACAAATATTAATTAAACTAGATCTAAGAAGACAAAATGACTGAAGTGGAAAAAAACCTGTTGTTGCACATGTAGGGTGTGATTTAAAAGTAACTGAGGGGTAGCCAAAAATAGCAGGTCAGCAGAGTAACTCACAGATGCAATTTCAATGAATTGAATTTTCATGAATTACACTATTGAAAACATGTTAAAAGTATTCAAAAAGCGATTTGGTCTTGATTTAGTTCTGAAGTCAATAGGAACAGGATAGGCCAGTGCATATGAAAATAACATTCCCACTGCTACAATTTGAGCTCCCCTGGATGGTTTGTTCTGGGTGTTGAATACAACAATTAAAATGGAAAACATTCACTGAGCAGAGGCAAACTTTGGCATTGCTGTATTGTGCAGACAGTGGAAGAACAATATGTACTTTCACGAAGATCCAATAAGAATAATGCAGCAACAACACAGTGATGTGTAGAAGGTAGAAAGAGAATTCTACAATAAAAATTTAACTAATTTAGAATCATAGGATATCCTGAGTTGGAAGGGACCCACAAGGACCATTGAGTCCAACTCCTGACTCTGCACAGGACCATGCCAAGAATCACACTGTGTAGTGGTGTGGAGAAGCCTGATTAAAAATACAACAAGAAATCTAATTAAAATTTACATGGTCCAGTTAGTCTCAGTGGAGGTGGGTATGGTTATTTAGTTCTTCCTTTACAAAATGTAAACAGTGGAAGACAGAGGTCCCCAGTCAGCCAGGGATAGATCTGGGAACAAAAACCTCATCTAGTGCTTCATCCAATGAGAGACACTTCCTGAACAATATCCCTAATTTTGGGAATGCACTGAGTAATTAACCCTTTTATTAACAGCTAAAGATATCCATATGAAAATCTTTTGAAGCCTTGGTTTTGCTGAAGGCTAAAGAGCAAACTGAAAAGTTTTATGAGGTCCTGCAAACGCAGTATTTATCTGACCTAGAGCACTCCTGTACAATACACGCACCTGGTACTGCACTATCTACCTTCCTAGTCAATACAGAGAAATATTTCTCAGTTCCTCCATTCCCAAAAAGACATCCAAAATAGGCCACTGAACTGCTCTTTTAAATTGCTTGTTAGCATTTCAGTAAATATTAAGCATGACTTGATAAGACAGACATCTGCTCTGCAGCCATTTGAGATTATGTGACAAATCTTACTGCAACTGCTGCCAAACAGAGATATCTAAAAGCTTGTTTGTGGGCATTACTGCAGTCAATTAATAAAATGAAAACAATCAAAAATCTTTGTTAGGCTTTTCAGAAGAACAAATAACTTTCATACATCACTTTGAAATATATATTTCAATATTCCTCTTCTGTAATAAAGTAACTTTGGAACATACTCTTAAAAATATTCTGACAAGCTGTTTCAGGGTCTAGTCCTGTAATATTCAAGTAGATGCAATTTCTCTGGGTGGGGTCATGATAACTACTTTGCCAGAATTGCAGGACAGATCGGTTCTGTCTTGCTGCCTGGAACACAGCGATTCATCTCAAGGGGCCTGAAATACTTTGATGGATGGAGTGATGTTGGGTGGAACTCCAAACTGTTCTAGCAGGTCTACATCTTTCTTGCGATGAAGGTTCTAGACCTGGATGCAGTACTCCAGGTGGGGCCTCATGAGAGTAGAATTGTGGGGAGAATCCTCTCCCTTTACCTGCTGGCCTTCTCTTTTAATGCAGCCCAGGATACAATTGGCTTTTTGGGCTACAAGTGCAAAATGCCAGCTCATGTCCAAATTTTCATCCACGAGAATCCCCAGGTCCTTCTGCACAGGGCTGCTCTCAATGGCTTCTTCTCCCAGCCTGTACTCATATCTGAGATTGCCCTGAACAAGGTGCAGCATCTTGCGCTTGGACTTGTTGAACCTGATTATGTTCTTGTGAGCTCACTTCTTAGCTTGCCCCCTTAGGTCCCCCTGAATGGCATCCCATCCTTCTCTTGCGACAACCACACCACTCAGCTTCATGTCATCAGCAAACTTGCTGAGGGTGCACTTGATCTCTCTGCCGATGTCATTGATGGACATACTGAAGAGCACCTGTCCCAAGACAGAGCCCTGAGGGACACCAGTCATCACCAGCATCCACCCGGGCATGGAGCCATCGACCACAGCTCTCTGTCTGAATCCGTTCAGCCAGTTCCTAATCCACCAAATGCTCTGCCCTTCACATCCATGTCTCTCCAGCTTAGATAGAAGGATATTACATGGGACCGTGGATTACATCAGTCATTCTTCCCCTTTTGACAGTTGCAGTCACTCCATCAGAGAAGGCCACCAGGTTGGCCAGGCAGGATTTGCCTTTCGTGATGCTGTGCTGGCTGTCTGGGATCACCTCGTTGTCACGTATGTGCCTTAACATTGCTTTCTTCAAAGAAATTCCGAATAATAGTAAACTAGAATAAATGATACCAACCGGTAACAATGTCAATGTTTTCTGAATGGGAAGTGAAAGGAAGCACAGTCCTGTGTTATTTACAAGTTGGCTCTTAAGTACTTGGCCACAGGACTGGTACCAGCACTGTTCTTCCTTGCGCTCTGCACCTTGAATTTGCACTGGCACTGCTTCAGACAAACGGATGCTTTCATCTTGTCCTCTTCTCTCCTGGTTGCATGTGTGCAGCATATCTACAGAAACGGGGAAGGCACTGCTTTACGCAAGTCACAAACTTCTTTTCACACTCCAGACAATGTTTTAAAAACTTGCAAAATTCCACGTTCGCTATCAAAGGTCAAGCACAGCTAATGTATCTCAATGCCATAAATGAAAGCAAATTTGGGAAGAAGGCTCAAGGGTTTCAGCCACTCCTTGATGCAGTGTGTTGCAGCATGTTCTCCCACTCACACTACAAGGCTACACAACTTCTAGTTCCCTTTTCCCTCCCCCATACACAGCTGCATCTAGACCTTCATATCCCAGCAAAATTCTCAGCAAAAACTCTGTTAGGCCTACCCCTATTTCAATCAACCTCCAGTGGTCTATGACATACTGATTAGTGAGGGATTAAAAAAAAAAAAAAGAAAAAAGAAAAAAAAAGCAATGTGGTAATTTACTAACTAACGTAACTAACTCCTGCTTCCAACTGTGTATATAGCTGAGATGGCTTCTGAGACACTAACTGCTGATTTGGAAATACGGGCAAGTGTTTGGTGCTATGCAATCTTTCGCAGTTGAGAAGTGCCTTGGTAAGAGCAACATATTTTTGTTGTGATCGTTATGGAAGTACTTTTCTGTGCTGGTCTTCAAACAGCTAGAGGCCATTTCCATATCTGCAGAATTCTAATGACAGCTTGTGCTCTTATCTCCTGCCTCCCATGTTATTAAAATAAACAAACACACAAAAATTTCTGTAGACAGAAGGGCTCTCGATTATTAGAAATTTCACTATGCTATCCAGAAAACAGCTCTGTTTGCAGACTGTCCAAATGGTTTCATGATAATTTGGCAGATCTCTAATTCAGAAGACAGAAAAAAAATAGTAAGAATTTACAGCAGAATTTACAAAGCTATATATCTTAAGGACAGGGCTGACTCACATTTAATCTTTACTTACTCCTTATGGTGGGTTGTTACTGTAGTTCAGTCCCCAGATGCAGGCTAAGCTGCAGAGATGTGCTCTATATTTACCATGCTGTTGAGGCATGCAATAGTGTAACAGTTTATTAAGAAGTTAGGCTATTCCTGAGACCTGACTATTCAAAAGTGTAAATTTCATCACCTCCCTTTGCAGACAACTGTCTCCTGCCATCTCTTTAGCTGAAGACACCTTATTTATTCAACTTCGGAGTAATGCAAA
Organism: Oxyruncus cristatus; assembly: GCA_013399855.1. NCBI lineage: Eukaryota > Metazoa > Chordata > Aves > Passeriformes > Cotingidae > Oxyruncus > Oxyruncus cristatus. Next base: position 157,291 of record VXAY01006791.1, on the reverse strand, counting down.
TAAAGGGGACAAAGGAAAGGGTTAAAAAACTCCAACAAATCAATGAAAGCTTTATATCATTTTTTCAGACTACCTAACTGAATGTGACAAAGAAAGCACAGTGTGGTCAGACTTCACCCTCAATCCAGAAAGTTGATTAATCACTGCTTTACATCTGACCTGTTCTTTGTTCTTTGCAAGGGTTTTGTGGTTTAAAGGAGGTGAAGAATTAATGAGTCTTCCGTGATGAGGTTTCTGATAGGAAATGGGTCCCAGAATCCAAACCACATATATGCCCGACCCCAAAATTGTTACTCAAAATGCCAAAAAGCTTCCTCCGCCAGAGCCAGAGGACACTCTTCAGCAGAGGGTGTTGCATGTGTTCATGTGCTTCTAGGAGAGAAACTGGAGCCACGAGGTTTCTCCAACAGTTACCCAAATCCCTACAGGCTTTGCCATCCTATAGAATACCTGGCTGCAGGTTATCTCCTTTGACACAGCAACAGACACTTGCTTACAGACACGGCACCAGTCATAGAGGAAGTACAACCAATAGCAACTGCAAATGCAGCAGCTGGCAACTCACATACACCATGTGGAAACTCTCAACCCATGGTGGAGCAATCTCTTGCCATGACTGGATCCCAGTTCTTCACTGCTCCAAGCTGCTGCATCTCCAGTTTCAAATCAATCTTGCCGCTGTTTCATTGCATCTCTTTCCCAGGCTACCACAAAACCAGAGTCTGCTTGTACCGGAACACATCGTCCCACCTTTTAAAGCATGTCCTAAAAAGCTGCAGTGCTGAGAAGCTAACTCTTCCTCTTCCCATGTATACTAAGCAGACCAAGGAGAAAGAGTGGGAGAAAGACATTAAAAAATTATTAAGCTTGAATTCCTGCAGGAGGGCAAGTGAAGAGAAGAATTAAGAGGACCTACTATGACAGATCAGTACAAGATGTTACTAGAGAACTTCTCCCAGTCATATAGAAGTCCTTTTTCTCCACCAGAAATATGCCTTCTACAATCTGGGAATTGAGTTACCTCAAGGTGGTATTAGGTCAGGCAGTCAATCATTTCTCTGTGCTTATGGCTGTCAGTGGCATCGTGTTGCAAATTTCAGGACAAAGGTGATAGATGTATTTCAAACTGTCTTATTCCCCAGAGGCTCCTGCTCAGAAATCTCAGAACCAGATCAGTATCCTGATTCAGACTTGGTAGACATTAACTGAAGAGAAAATGAATCCGTTTATATCTACTAACAGGGCACCACATGAGATACATTTCATGCGTTTACTGAAGTAGTATGAAGAATATGACATCTCATAAGTGTAGTACTAGAGCTCTCTGAGCTGGCTGCAGACTCAAAAAGATTCTTCATTTTTGGAAGAAATCAAATATGCGAAGGAAAACACATTGCCAGAAATTAGGACTTCAAGCACAGGGAACAGCTCACCACCTTCTTGTCTAATTTTTTTTAATTTTTTTTTTTTTTATTTTTACTTCAAGAACACTCATTTATCATCATGCTCTACTTATAAAAGCAGTACTTTGTCTACTTACATGTTAACTGAGTTAAGATCAAAAATTAAACATAATTACAAGGTCCATGATCTTAGACCATGGAAATTCAGACTATTCCTTCTGTGCAAAGCTTCATCCTAAATGGGTTTTAATTTCAATAGAATATCTTCTGTTAATTACCATCATGAACTCCATCTGCCAAATTGAGAGTGAGCATTTCCCATACTCTGAACAAAAGACTTCGAGTAACTATTAAGGTGATGCATTTTTAGTAGCATAAAACCCTGAAATACTAATGCATGACAGAAGGAATTAGCATATATTTGCACAATAACTTAAAAAGCAAGAAAAGCATTAGCTTATGTATTTACTGAATACATGCAGGCAGTCTTGATTACCATCAATTAAAGTTTTCATCAGACTAGTTACAAGTTTTAAATGCATTAGTATCATAGATTAAGTTGTTTTGTTTTCTTTTTTCCTGACATGACATAGACTTTGAATAACCAAAATGAAAGAACTTTTAGAATATTCTGGCTCTTGCTTTTGAAGAAGTGGTCTTATAGTTAATGGCCTCTTTGGTCCTTAATTCAGCAGCTCCTTTGACTGTGGCTGCAGCACTGTATTTCAAGACTTAAGAACACGGTGAGTCACGGTGAAGAATTACAGGCCAACTCAGAGACTTGGTCAGTGATGACCACACAGTGCCACACTAAGTATACATGGAAATTACAGGGTAAATTTTCTCAGGCAGACCTTCTGGCTCTAGCAATCACAGAATATCCCGAGTTGGAAGCAACCCAGAAGGATCATCAAAGTCCAGTTCCTTCTTGCTCAGGACAGCCCAAGAATCACACCATGTGCCTGAGAGCATCGTCCAAATGATTCTTGAACTCTGTCAGGCTTGGTGCTGTGACCACTTCCCTGGGGAGCCTGTTCCAGTGCCCAACCACCCTCTGGGTGAAGAACCTTCTTCTAATATCCAGCCTAAACTCCCCAAATAGCTTCAGGCCATTCCCTCGGGTGCTGTCACTGGTCATCACAGAGAAGAGTAATGAGTAAGAGTAATGAGTATCTGTGTACTGAAGAAAGGAACTGCCAGCAGCTGGCTGGACACACAGGTGAAAAGCTGAGGAAGGGGTGGGTTCCAGCACTCCACCAGCTGGGCTGGTGAACACTAACTGGCAGATGCAGAAATAAACCCTTCCCTGCCCTACTTCCTTATGCTGGTGGGAAATAATGTTTTTCAACAAAGGTGTTCTTAAGGTTTTGTCTTATAAATATTTAGTCAGAAGCTCACCATGGAGACAGTCTATTTGTATATTTCAGCTGAAGCATATCCTGGAAATGTTTAAATGTGCATATATTTATTATGATTCCTAGATCACTAAGTTACATATTCTCCGTTGCCTTATATTTCTACCTACATATCTGCTTAATTATAGCTATATTTCAACAGAAAATGATAAAACATGCAGAAAAAATAAAACCATTTTCATCACATTCTATTTCTATATGCTACAGTATACACATGATAAAACTCTCATACAGCTTGGAGATGGCAGTCATAAACCAACATCAAACTCCCTGGAAATTCTTGCCCTTCACAATTTCCAAAGCTTCCAGCAAAAATCCAGCACAGTTGTGGGAAGAGAGAAAAAGAAGTTCAATTTCTAAATGTGGAATTACCATCCAATATAGTCTTATTTCACACAATGCTATCGTGGGGAAACATACTTTGAGTAAAACAGTACAAAAATTAGGCCAGATCCCATTACATGTAGATCTTAATAATGACCCTCAAAATACCGGTTTATATGTACAGAAACTTGATGAACCATGCAGTGATCACTTACAGAGGCTGAAACTGGAGTTGGCAAAATATGGATAAGGGAAAAATATGATTGTTGCTCAGCCATAACTGATGAGGAGTTAATACAGAGAAACTGCAGAGATAATGCAGCATTTCCCCTGGTGGCTTAGCTATTTTTTCAGAATAAAGGTTACTGCCATTAATTTGAATAAAATGGGAATTGTATGTAACTTAACTGTCAGACACAATGCAGCCGAATGGACCTTTTGTTGAGAATGATAAAAGACAAGGAATTTAGGAATAAAGAGGTCTGTTTCATGCACACCAGCTAACCTCCTGAAATAACATATTTTCCCAAGATAGTATCAGCTTGCGGTTAGAATAACCCTGGCATTTTGCCCTCAGAAATCCTATCATGCAGACAATCACAAATATTTACTCCCTTTCAATTGAAAAAGTGCTTGCCTGGACTGCCATGCACTTTCTCTAGACACTTCACTACCCTGACTGAAGAAAAAGAAATAATTCTAACATCTCCATTGGCCATTGTTGATGGTGTACTTCATAGAGACTGATTGACCGAGCACATGTTATTTGGGCACCTGATTTCTCCTTGCTCTTGAAGAAGGAGCTGCTGCTTCCACACAGCCCTTTCACATTGACTTTACATGAAAAGAAAGAACAATTTTAGAAGATGAAAATTCAACCAAGTTTAATGATGCACTGACTTTGGGGTCAGATCACAGCAATTTAGCTGCCTACAGAGTCTTAGTATTTCACTTGCAGGCTTTCTGCTCTGTGTTTTGAACAAAAAGCCCAGGACAGACTGCTTTTTTCATCTTAGCACAGACGTGGTTTGTTGCAAGTCCTCATTTATTTGAAAGTCCTCATTTTTTTGAAATTACTGTGACTGAGTAACTTTACAAGTGAAAAAGACAAAAAAAAGTAGTTTGGACAATTTTGCTTCAGGTCCCTCATGCATTTTGAATTACATAATTTTTATTGTCTGCTCTTTTATACCATGCTAACTATATGAAGAAACTTCATGGGAATAATTCCATGATAATATAATATTGCAAACTGGTGTTTTATAACTACATTTTCACACCGACAAGTCTGCAAACTTGCTCTATGCTTTTTAACATGAGTGACATAATGAATTTTGTCTCAACCATATTCCCAGTAACCAAAGCATACAAGCTTCGGGCAGACACCCAGTAAAGGAAATTTCAGACCGCAGACTTAAACCTTTTCCAAGTTTAAGTGAGTGAAAGCTGAGTCTCAAAAAGAAAAATATCAGTCAAGTTGAGCAAACAATGTTGCTGCAAGTAAGGTCTAAGAAGAAGCTTTCTAACTCCTTCTACTTATTTGTAAACAAATCAGTAGAGTTTAAATTCATACAAAGCTAAATATTTCAATTATTTCATACCAAAGTTCAGCGGCAAAGATGAGAAACCAGAATTTCTTGGCAAACTGGAAAATCTTAGGGAAGACTGATATTCTTACCATTCTGAGAATTCCTCATCATCACATAATGTTAAAAACAAACAAACCCCCCCCCCAAAAAAAAACNCCCCCCAAAAAAAACCCAAAACAAACAAACAAACAAACAAAAAAAACCAAAAAACCCAAAAAAAAACCAAGCAAGCAAAAAAAACCCACAAAAAGACAAACCAACAGGAAAGGATGAATTAAAAGCCCAGGTTTTTTATGCTGCAGACTGGGGCTCGAATGACAAAGACCCTCTTCCATTCTATAGAATAGGACAATGACAACATGTGCTGGTGCTGCTGTTCTCTCTGAAAAAGGTGATGGAACTGGGTTCTTTGTTGGTAAATGAGCAGAGCCCATTTAAATATTTGGATTAGCAGTAAATAGAAATGTTTTCACTCACCTGTTTGTTCATTCAGACTGGGCAAGAAAAATTAGGAAAACTCTGTGCTGCTTATTTTAAAAGTGAGTTTAGAACAATAGCATTGTTCTGTGCTTACCCTCCTCTTCCCTATAGATCCCAGAGGGACTGGAAATAGCTGTACTGATCTGAATCTAAGACAAGCAACCCCTCAAAACCGCTTTCAAAAATCGCAATGGCCAACAACCCTAGAACCATCATGACATCAATGGACTTTGCTTCCTATTCTTTAGCTCTCTTTCAGTCTATAAATGAACATTTCCTCCAATCCAATGACAATGATGTTCCTTTAATGAGCTTTGGCGTGGAAACTTGTCAAAGGGTTTTAGAAAATCCAATTGTGTTTTGTCCACATGCTTACTAACATCCTCGTTGCAACTATTCCCCTATACCAGAATGAAAATGCCCATGAAATAAAAAAGCATGCTGAGACTTTGAAATCTGCCCAGGAACTGAGGTTTTTCAATTATTTCAGGAGGTAGGCGTGGTGGTCCTGAGACAAAGCAGCGTGCTACAGAACTGCTTTTACTTTCCCATCATCACCAGTTGTAAAATTTGCACTCTTCCAGCGTAAATGACGTGACATTCTCAATGACATGAGAATCAAAGCACACAATTTTTATAATTACTATGAATTTAATTAATCTTTTAGAACAAAAGGAGGACTGTGTTGGGACAGAGCAGAGCTGTCACTGCCAGCAGACACCACATTGCTAGGCATAGCATATAAGGAATGTGGGAAGTATAAAATGGTGTTTCACCTGTGCACATTCTCCCAATAGCCAACGGCATGATATACATTTCCAGAGGTTGCTTTTTAGGGGGTTTCAAAATACTATTTAATGCCATTCATTACTCTTTTTGCCAGTACCATGTAGAATCACATTTTTATTATGTTTGAGATAAAAGGATAGAAAACTCCCTGCAGCATAAAATTCCATTGTTTAGTTTTGCATTGTGTAAGAGAGGGATTCACTGTGTCTACTGAAAACCTGTTGCCTTTTACGGAATGAAAGTACTCAAAATCCCTATTCACCTTTCAAACACCACATGTATTTATATATGTCCTGTAATATCCTTCTTCAGACTTCGTTCTTCCATGTAGATGAGAACAGGTCTGTTTAATCAGTTCTCTGAGCAACCTGGTCTAATGAAAGGTGTCCCTGCCCATGGCAGAGGGCTTGGAACTAGATGGTTTTTAAGGTTTCTTTAAACCCAGGCCATTCTATGACTCTATGAAAATTAGCTCCACACCGCAGACCACCCTTGTTCTTCTTTGTACTTCCTTGTACCTCTCTTAGCTCTACAAAATCCTTTCTTTGATTATGAATTAACTCTGTCATCACACTACTTACCTTGCTTTGCAGATCACTTATGAATATCATGAACAACAAAATCTTTACAGATACAACTGTATACTTGGGAGTGGGAACTAGAAGATTTTAAAGTCTCTTCCAACCCTTCTGTGATCTGATATAGAATCAACCCTTTAATTCATATATTTTGAGTAACCGTTAATCCAGAAGAAGATGTCTTTTCTCTAAGAATACTTCAAATGTCTTCAAAAACGTTAATTTCAGATGCTCAGATACCTAAGTACATAATATCAGTGGCCCTGTCCCAGGGTTTATTGGTTCCTTTTGGGAAAAGCTCCTCAGATTTGAGGGGCATCATTCCCTCCAGATAGGACACATTGACTCTTCAGCTGCTAAATATATTATATATATTTTTTTTATTCTTTCCCTTATCATCACTTCAGTGTGTCTGCCACCAGTGATGGAAGTCAGACTTGGTCTATAGCATTCTAAATCTCTTTCGATCCCTCTTGTACACCTCATTGCATTTTCTGCTTCCTATTTTCCTGGACATAAGCTGATTAGAACAATATGTTTCATATCGTCAGTAAAACTCTCGCAAATTCTCCTTCCCGTTTTCAGTAAATGCCACCCAAACCTGGTATTTGGCTAGCATTTGAATAATTGAATTTTTGAAAATTTTTCTAATGCCTTTTAAATTGACATTTCGATCTGAGTCAGGGTCTCTTACTCAGGATTCTCTCAAGGCAATGTCTCAGGTTCCTATAAAAAGGATGTTGTAGAGTCTTTCCTAACAAACAAACACCGACAAAAATAATTTCTGCTGTAACATGGTTGAATGCCTGTTTAGTCGTTTTATTCTTTATGAATTCAGTGGTTAGAGATTTCAACATATCAATTACTGCCTTTTACTTATATTTATGATCAATAGAATAATAAAAAGCGCAGTAGCGTTACATGAAAAAGCCAAAACCAAAAGATTTAAAACTAAAGTTAGCTCTGGTTTCTAGGGAAGGAATAGCAAGTCAAAGTCACTTACATCTTGGATTTTGAGAGAGATCTCAAAGATACAATTACTAATTCTCACTGAAAGTCAGAAATAACTGAATGATGGACTTAACAACACTGTGGAAGAAAATCTTGCCATCTGTCCTCAGTCTTTGTCACTACTCCTATGCTACTACTAAGCAGTGCACATTTCATACATATGGTAGAAGCACCTTTATATCATTACAGTGGGTTTTTCAGTGATAAGAGAACTAGAATGGTCCCTTAAAACAGAAAATTGTCAAACACTATTGAAATATCTTACTAAGCGTGAATGCAATGTTTAAACAGAGAATAAACTGAAGACAGTGACCAGAGCCTTAGGTATTTACCTAACATTACCAGCATCAGAACAAAAATAAATCTCTCTGTAAGAGTTTTGATGTGACATTAAACATGACCTTTTAAGTAACTGATTGGAATGGGATTCTTTAAAAAAAAAAAAGAAAGACATATAAAAAATGTTGAATTAAATTGTGCATTCATTACTATTAGGCTCATTCAGCTTAAAAATCCATCTGCTTTCCACAGTATATTACATTTTAAAGAAATAAATGCATTGTGTCCTAAGCAATAGTCAGAAATTAATTCTAACCCATGAGTATTACATAGGCTACTTGGCAGCCAATATTCATTTTAAAGGCAAGCCAACGAAAAATCAACTAATAAACTGAACATTTCAGATGGAAGTGGAAGCAAATGAGATCATGATCATCCAGGGATTTCCTATGGAAAAAGCAAATGGTTCTATAGAAATGTCAGGTCTCCTATCTTCCCACCTAGCATCTGGCATTCCTACACCATGAATCCCTGTTTCCCCAGCACCATACTTACCAGATCAGCATTCTGTAACTCTGCTAAGCAGTGTTTGCAAAAGTATCCCCCTCATAAGCAGGTCTCCACAAAAATCAGATTTGAAGGGAGCTCTATCTCCCTAGGTCAAAGATTACATTTCCAAAGAGCACCTCTAAGATTTAGAAGACAGAATTTTATCACTTGTAGAGTACACACCAGAGTTTGAAAATACAGTTGAAAATCATACTGAAGGTCTCAGATCTCGATTCCCGTTTAAAATACCTCACTCCATGTGCACTGCATTTCAGTCCACTGAATTTGACAGTAAGGCGGTTAGGTTTTTTTTTCCCCACATCCAATTTATGGCCATTATTTGATAGCATTTCCACAAAATCAAAACTCAGGATGGAAGTGCCTACCATGAACAGTATCTAAACTCTGCTATCCTCTGTCAACAATGCAAGAAAAGTCTGTCTACAGGGACTTTCAGATTTCAGAGATCCCAAGTGAACTGGTGTACCCACAAGTTGCATATTATACCATTGCTTCCATGTGTCAGGACTAAGCAATTTTGTGTCACAGCTCTAGACAGCTTCTCAATATTTACTGCCCTGGCATGTGACGTTCTCAGCATCCCATCTAGAAAAAGAGGCATCGTGACCTTCCGTTGTCCTGCCACATGAAAGTCCCCTGCAATTTGAAGTACCTACAGCAAACTCTTTGTGTACAGAGCCCAAAGAGCTGTACATTAGAAAAGATGACAGTATCAAGTGCCACAGACAAAACAGATAGACAGAATAGACATCTAGTTTCTGAATCTGGAGAGCACAGGACAAGAGAGAGCTGCTAACCTACTCAGCTCCTGCAAAAAGCAAGATGCATCTGATGATGTGCTAAAGCATGCATTCCAATATCTGCAGAAACTTCAACCCTAAAATTTGGACTTCAGGTACTTATGTTTAAGTGATAGTTTAGCAGGTACTCAAAATGTTCTCTTTTAGGGACTCAGAATATTAAGCCCAAGTTGGCTTCACAACTTCAAGACACCAAAGTGACTGCAAATTTTGACTGGCGCTGAATCTCAGGGATAACTCTAGAACACAGGAGCCATACTAAACACTTCCCACACATGAGAAGAACAGATGCATGCTGCAGTAAGCAGGCTTCTGGCTCCCCTTCTGTAACTAGGGTTTTGAAGATCATCATCCCTGAAGTGCTGGAGCTGGAAATCATTTCACATAGGTGAAACATATTCCAGGTCCACTGAAAGATTAGAACTTGTTCTTAAAATCAGATTCCTTGGATTCACAAAAAAAAAAAAAAAATATGTGAGGGGTTTGTGTCTGTTATTTATTTGTGTCACACCAAGAACAATGAGATCATAATCTTGACTGAGTTTTCTTATGCTATCTTCCTAATTATGAATTTTCTGGATTTAATACGACTTTTGACCAAATTCAGAAAATTGTACCAATCAAATCTATTATATAAGTAAGGTAAAAGTAAGAAGAAGATTGGGAAGATATGTTCATGATCTAAGAATACATAAAAATTAATTCTGATTGTACTGTTTCATTCTCAGTATTGATGGTTGCAAATAGGGCAAGCTTATTTGGCAGAATAACTGAGTGAATAAAGAGAAAAAAAATACTACCTATAGTTTCCTACCCTGAATTTTTAACTTGATTCAGGAGAATCAAATCTTACCCATCTCTAGAACTTTCATTAAAAAAAATCATTTTACTATCATGGAAATTATTAATTTTCTGAAGACATAGAAGTTTATCCCAAGTACATAAATGAAAGATGACATCATATGACTGGATGATTATTTTGTTTAGTTCTAAAACCAGGAACAAAGGACAAGAGCCCTTTGAGGTTACCAAGCTGAAAAAAATTGCTTAGAGTAAGACTTGAAAGGAAAGAAGTTTTCAGTGACTTGTTTACAATCTCAGTTTGTACTTCAGCAAGTATCATGCATTAAGTTGTAGGATGCTCTAGACAACTCTAACAAAGCCAGTTAATACAAATGGTTCTCGTATTTACAGATTTAATCTAACATATCTGGTGTTCCAGAGTAGAAATATTTCTAAATATTTCTTATTTTCTTACAGAGAATGAAGAACTATGACATGTTTTTTAACTGTCCTCAAACAGGGATTTGAGATGGCAACAGAAAAAAGCTTTTCCAAATGCTTTTGGGACTGCAGACTAAAAGGTGGTAGCCTATTGACTGACTAAGCTGGATCCTTATCGAAAAGAAGTCAACTTTTGATCTACACAATCATTATTTCACCTTTATAAATCAAAGAACAAACTGTAGTGGAAAGCTCCAAAGCATATTCACACTTTAAAACACCACTCAGCAGTTACTGCTGCGGTCCCATTGCAGCGCTTCAGCAACTCCATGCACTTAAATCAGATGCAGAAAATCTCTTGACCAAAAAAAGAGGCAGAGTAAGACAGAGATGGTGATGTTACTCACATCTCAGCATGTAAATAGCCCTCTCTTTCTTCCTACAAACATGGAACCAACCGGGTAATGTGCGTCTCCACACGTGTATCATGAACGTTTTGGGTGCTTTAAAATGCAATATGATTCCATAAGGAAGAGACATATAAACAGACCACTTTCCATTCTATTTACAAGGAGATCTCTGTACACAATATATAATGAACAATATAATAGAAGTTTTTTGGTGTGCCAAATGAAAGGACTCACTGTGCTGAAATTTTCAGATATGGTAAGAAAAGTTAGGATTCTGTAAGTACAGCTGCTAGCAAGCTTTTGTTAGACAGCAAAAGGAAATCTGTTCTGTGATCTGTCAGGAAGGAAAAGCCTAGGAGAAACAGCTGTTTTCACTGAGTGTGGTCTAACTAAGTAAAGCAAGCTGTTATCTCTTGAGTATATGTGATCTCCTCCTCCACCCAAAGTACTGAAGCACAACAACATATGAATCACAGACGTAAAACTGCTCAAATTCTCAAGCACAGGCATAGGTAAAGCACAACATCATTATTATAATAGCACATATGCTGCTTATAAAGTTCTCCAAACTTTGAAGAGCTGTATATGCAACAGGTGACAGTCCTTGTTTCCATTCACACTGAAGAAAAGGTATTACAAATTTCTTTCCTTTCAGAAAAATATATATCATTGAAGCCAATAAAACCTATATTCTTCTGACACTTAACTTCCCTCCACTCGTGTTTGGAACTGAATCATGGCAGTGAGGTGTTTTGTTTTTTTTTCTGGGATTGGGGGGGAGAATGTTCAGAAATCTGAAAAGTGGTTCCATGTTTCTGGGATGGTCTGATCATGGTCTGATTGCAGTTTTTACAAAATGGTCTTCTTCTACTATTTTAATTTATTCTCACATTGCTTTTTAAGATGTAGCCAAAGTAACAGGAAAAAAGGGCTAAACCAGCAGCAGGGCTGATATAATGTAATTATGGAAGACCAAATGAGCTTGGTAGAAGAGCAAGTGGTCTGCTTTCCAAGCTAGGAATGTTTTTACTCAGTTTAGAACATGATATTCTGCTGAAAAATACTATATATTTTTCTTCAAGTGACCCGAGAAAGTAAACTCTAAAAGGTATACTTTTGCTGCTTGTAACTATAATTGACACTGTGGATCTTTTCAGAACAGGCCTTTCTACAGATTAAAAAAAAAACCAAAACCAAACAAACAAACTAAATCTGATGGTCCAAAAATGCACTTGATCCTGAAATGACTAACATTCTGCTTCGTTGTTTAGGAATATGTAGGGGGTGCTGGAGGAGATTAAGGAAAGTGGAAAAGGGTGTTGAGATATGGAAAGAGGGAAAGAAAGAGGACATGAGCTAAGACCTAACTATTTTTGGTGCCACTGTCTATTCTCAAGTAGTCTATAGATGGAAATCACTCACCCAGACAAATCCAAGAGATGAGGAATGCAAGGAATGGAATGAAAAACAACCAACCAACCAACCACATTTGCTTTATTTTAAACAGATCCAGAATCAAAGTCACGTCTTCTGATTAATTTGTCTCTTGAATTATACAATTTGGGAATAACGTTACCTCTATCCAACAGCTGCTTGGTTTTCTTCTTCCATTGTAGATGCTTGAAGAATTCCCTTTTTTTAAAAAAACACAAGTCAAATCTCCATGAGCATAAACCTAAAATATATTACCACATCACAAAGAACTGCATTCAGGGGGAGAGCTGCAAGCATAAATAAATGCCAACATTTGCTTGAATAACTTCAGCTTTTCAGTATTATCAGCTGTGTTTTCACCAGGGAATCATTTGATGACTGGGATTTTACACATCTTTCAGCAAAACTGGAATTCTGAATGCAAAGTGAACAGCTCAGGAAGGCTATATATGCTTCTCCCAGTGGGGGCTAAAGGTCACAAAACAATGAACAGATTGAAATGAAACATACAGAGCAAGATTTCAATGTGTAATAAAGACAATTTGTTAAGTACTGTTCCATGCCTCATACCATTCATTTTCTTCAGATCAGTACTCTGATATTTCATAAGACAAGAAGCTCTATTCAGCATTAATACGTAGAGAATTCTACAAGGCAATTAATTTAAAAGGTAAAGCTGCAAAGGAGTCAAAAATTAAGGATTTATGCTGTTAAACTAAACCATCAGAGAGTATCATGAAACAGAAAGACTTCTCATCTAGAAGAACACTAAAAGTTGCCACTGCTCTATCACAATGCAGTTGACTCTGTCAGGTGAAACATCTCTAGAAATATGGAAAAACTGACTTTACCAGACAGCTCTTTGCTTTGTGCTTCACTCACAGCTCAAAAGTCAGGAGTAGGAACAAGAGGAGATATGTCCTCATAAGACGTTGGACTTGGAGCAGGGAGATTAATTCTCTGAGGCTGACAGGAATTCTGAGTTTTGGTAAGATTTTTGCTGAGGCTCAGCTTTACGAGTAGCCATCAATTCCGGTTTTGTTGACCAGGTTGGAAAGACCAAGAGACATGGATAAACTTCTCAACCACATTGTCTTTCCAGAGGTGGCTTAGTTGTATCAATCTCAGTCCCAACTATACATGCAATGCTCAGAATTGTCTCTTTCCTTACATCTAAACAAGCCTGAACCTTAACTCTGAATAAAAGTGCTCTTTTGTTGAAAATCTAGAGCTAAAACTTGTCTATTCCTTTGTTGCCCTCAATTTCATACCACTTAAATTACTCAAACCATACTTATTCATTTAAATTGCACAGTGGTTAAAGCAAATAAATAATTTTAAATCCAGAAACTAACAGAACAACTATCATGAGACAATGAAATATCAAAAATGTGATGAGGTCATTGATTAAAATGTTCCCTTCAGCAAACAGCAAATAAATGACAGCATGAACTCCCATTTGGCTCGGGAACTGAAGCCAGAACAACTCACTTCAGTAGCTGCCAAAGAATCATTGATTATGAGGGATCAAACTCTTTGCTAGCTCACTAATATCAAAGCAGAGAGATTAATCATGGACTGCAATCCAGAGAAATCTGTTGCAGGACCCATCACTGCTTTTGATCTATGAAGGTTAGATTTGCCTTTGGCAGATCTGTGATGAGGCTCACAGAACAGTTTGGACTCAGCCATGTCCACTGTAATTTTCCTAAAACCCCTCTAAGAATCTTCCTAATTCCGTAAAACTTTTAAAGCCTTTTTGGGAATACAAAGTACTTTTTAATCTTTATTCATCCTAATTCAGTTGTTGTGAGAGGCAGTCAATCAGTGAAGTACAATCGGATCATGCCTGTAATTACAGATTAGGCATGGAGCTACTGGGATGACTTGAAAATAGTATTACATTGTGTGTTATAAAGGAAAATATATAGAAACAACTGATGATTGCCCTCTTGTAATACTCTGTCACGTTGAGCTGACTTTCCAAATCTTTGCTACAGTAATATGACAAAGAGGTCACCGGGATTTCCAAAGGATTATTCATTTTACCCACAGGGATCACAGTCATTAATTATTTATTAACAGTACACTTCCTCAAAATAAATTAGCTGAAGAACTTACAGATGAAATTTTAGATCAGGCATCTCATGCAGAGATTTGCAAGTGGTGAAGAGAGAGTTGAGGCCCTCAGTAATACAAAACTGACTCTGTCCTCGAAGTTCCCTGATGCATAAAATTACAGTGAACAGACGTTTGGCTAATAACTTCAGGTCTTCTCAGAAAAGAACTCCTAAGAAACTTTGCCTGCTGAGTTTGAGGCCTATTATTTTTAATTCTGTGAGACATCATACGACATTATTTTCATTCATAGAATGTCACTGTATTCCCTGGAAGTAAAAAGATATCCTTTCCTGTGCCTTGCAATCTGCTCTGAACACCAAGATCCATTTTTTATCTGACAAACACAAGACTGCTCTCACATCAGCAACTTGCATTGTTAGGCTCTGTTATTGATACTTTCCTACAGGAATAAGAAATAGCCTTCTCAAAAATATTCACTCTCTTTGGCAAGAAATAAAAGATACAGCATAGCTAGTGCTCAATGGGGTTTTACTTGGAAAAGAATTTGCTGTAGGTTACAACATGTAGTGAAAGTAGGGCAAGAGATTCTGTATCTTTTCTTACCAAAAGCAGGTCAAAACCTTAATCATGAAGTCATTAAAATTCCCTTTTCAATTGTAACAGTGTATTTTTATAGGAAGTAATTTACAGTAAATATTTTCATATAAACATTGAGCATGAAACAATATGAGTTTCTTTTAACGATCTTGTTTTTTAAGATCAACTAAACCAGCCTCTGCAATGCATAAAAATGAAGATTTACAGAGGTCATATTCTTATGCCCTTGATGAAGTCATACAGAATTTTCCAGAACACCATACAAATTTCTTTGCACCTTTCAGTGACAAGACCTCAGAACACTCTGGGGAAATTATTCCAGTAGGTGCTTCTATACAAAGTAGAGAATACAACTCCTCAAAAGCAGATAGACTGGGATTGCACATCTAGTATTAGACAATCCTAAATCTCACTAGGATTTTCAGGGAGACTGTTGACTTACTGTCCTTGTGTCTCAAACAAACAGCCCGTAAATCATATGACAAAGTATATGGGGAGTTTATTTCTGAGGCCAGACAGGGAGATAAAGAATAAAAATACACCTAAAAATATTGAAACTCAAATAATTGATTTCCTGAGGCAAAATTAATAAAGTTTGGTTTTTTTCATCCTCTACAGTTAAACCTGACTTCTCTCCTGATGAAAAGCTTTCTGTTGGCTAGCATAATACCAAGTAAACATTAAGTTACTTTCTTCTGTTAAACCCATTAAACTGAAATCTATTTGTGGCAATGCATTTTGGGTTCTTTTTTTGCTGTTTGCCCATAGTGAAAACATTCAAATCAAAAAAAAATCTCAGTCTAATGTAAGGATATAAAACTCATACACTCAAGAAAAAAACAGAATAAAGGACATCACATGCACTTACTATGTAAACAATTAAATTTTTTTTTTTAATGCTCAGAAGGGCTCAGGGCTGGCCTCATTCTTCTTGCAGCTGATTGCGCTGTGATTTCTGCTTTCCAGACAAAAGTAAAGTAGATTTAACCAATGGTGGGTTCAAAGTCCTAGCCTGAAATCTTCAGTGAAATATTCACGCTAATCTGGCTGGTGATCAGCTGTTGCTTCAAAACATTGAAAAAGTCTTAATAACTAAATATTCTGAAGCCTGGAAGTATTGATCCCTAAGGATTTATATGTTTTCACAGAACATCTTTCTTTTCCAGAAAGATGTGACCTTTGAAAGCTTAACTGAGACCAATTTTGAATTAGTGGAAAAGGTGAAGTGGGATTCTATCTTGGAAGACATAAGACTTATGCATCCTCAACAATCGTGACAGACATGATAAAAAAAGAAAAAAATCTTTGTAAGCATAAGAGGAAATAATTATTGCTAGATGTGTAGCCCAGAAACCTCCTCAAGTTTTGAAAAATAAGTCATGTTTGATTAATTAGTGTTAGTTGTTGCTGAGTTACTGCAGTTGTCCTAGATGAAATGCATAGAAAAAATATAACGTATCTGTCCAAAGCACTATTTAAAAATTATTTTTTAGCAAGATACTTCAAAGCAGGTTATCTTGGAGAAAAAAGTATTTTAGCTCACATATTGAAAAAAGCATTGTGTGACTGCTTCAAACTATCTAAAATTGCTCAAAAATGAGGTTTCACCCTCTTTCTCTCTAAATCCTGATGCAAAGACTTTTTATGAGAGAATTAAACAAGAAGGCTTAGAATTTTAAAGTGAACCTTTTTTTTTATTTTAATAGGGGGTTTTTATTTTATGTTAATTGTCAACACTAAATGGGAAAATTTATATTGACAAACACTTCAAAATAAATAATTTTAAAATCTGCTATTCTTGGGCATTGATGAATTACAGAAATCTGCCATTCCCAAAGTGATAATGCTAATGTTTAAAAATCTAGATTTTTCGAGATATTCAATTGGCGACCAAGAAAAATTTTTCAGTTTTCCCACCAAAGGCATTTTGATTTTCTGAAGAACTGAAATGAAGTAATATGTTCTAGAAATAACATTTCAGTCTCAATGCATTGATTGTTACTTCTATTAACGCACTGACAGAACTCTACATGCAGTTTCTTTTAAATTAATATTTTTTTCTGCTTTAATTATCATTAAAGCTGACTGAGTATACACAAAAAAATCCATTGAATAATTTGACAAGTGACTGGAGAATTTGCTAACCAATATGTTTACTAAAGGAACACTGCATATGTTCTGTAATATAGATTCATTGAGAAGTATAAATTATTTACACTGTAAGCTGCAATGGAACAGACCTTAAGGCTGTCTCTTGTTCATACTGCAAATTTTGACACTGTCACCATTCACAAAGAGGAGTACAGAAGGTATGACTCAGCCTAACTTGCTATCAAGCAGACAAATGGTTTTATAAAACTGCCCACCATGAGCCCATTCTATTGCCTGACTTTCCTTCGTTCTGACACTGGAAGGCCTCCGAAGAACAGTGTCTTCTTGGGGATGGGGTGGCTGGTCACACTGTGAAGAATGACCACGTCTTTTCAAAGCAGTCACAGGACAACGCAAACCAACTCTCCACCTTGGAGGAAAGCAGTTTTGAAGGCATTTCTGGTCCACTATTATTCACTGATTTAATTTTCTTTATCTAAGAGCAACCCTGCTTATGAGAAACTTCATAAAGATCAGAAGCCATCCAGCACCTCATCAGGCAATGAGTTAGCAATGCATTGACTTAACAATTGTGATTGACTGTGACATTATGCCATCCAGACTAATTCAAAACACTAAGAATTCCTATCAGACAACTTGCTGTACCTGTGCTTTTAAAATATTTTCAAATTAATTTACAATCTTTTTATTGCTTTTATCTTCAATATATTCTCCACAGCTAAAAATAATATTTTGCCAATTTAACATTTCTTTGGACCATATATAGTTATATCCTCCTACTCCAGTAAGTATGAAAAGTGGTAGAAGGAAAAATCTGAACTTTTTAATCTACTTGTCAGCTGCCAAGAGGATAAGGACACAGGACACTTGAGGAGGATCTATTTCCAAAAGTCCTGCTATACTTGTTGAGCTTTAAGGTAATTTTCTTCTGAGGACCATCTGACAAGAGCTCTTGGCTACAAACAAACTTCATTATTGCCATTGACTATAGCATGGAAGATGCTTCCTTACTGAGGAAAAGATAAATGGGATAAATGTTAAAACTGACAGTAAAAACATGATACGTATCTTTCCTTTGGCTGAATATCCAACTCCCTTTGCTGGAAAAAAGTTGAACACTTTTAAGAAGTGAATGGTAAGAACAGTATGTTATCACTGGCACTTCTGAAATCTCCATTTCTCACGTACTAATTGATGGCTATGCAGATACTTGCAGTGTTGGTCAGCCGCATCCCTGATTTTAATAGTTAATAAAAGACCTCTTGTGTCCCTATTTTCAATAGAAATTAATAGAAAAATCATAATCTGCCTTGAAGATTAAAGATAATATGCTCATTGGGTCAGACAGATCTGTATATCAAATCCTTCCATCAGCAAATTTCACTTTCCTTTGGGAGAACAAAGCATGAGAGAATACAGAAAGCAACCAAATGCAGGCTTGGTATTCTATAGCACTTCAGACAAAAATCCTTGCTTATGTAATTTATTAAAATATTCTTCTTTAAATTTAATTGTGACACTATGATTCTTCGCAGCATGTAGAAATCCGGACAGGGTCAAAACCTGTTGCTAAAAGCTACAAGAGCTTTTAATATGGATTGTGGACATTCTTAATCAAATAAACAGTGCTTGTAGCAAGCACTACATCTTATTCTACATGAGGAAAAGTACTCACACCATATTGAATACTGTAGTCATATAAATTTTTGGAGTTTTATTAGTTGAGGCACTAAACAATCTTTTCCCTTGAATGATATTAACATCCAGGCAGAAAAAGGAGACAAGTTATGTTATTCATGTTGAGGTACCCAGAGCACTGCCCCATGTACAACTGGCACTTGCAAACTTCCTAAATCTCCTCTATAAACACAAAAAGACTGACAAACCCTGGTGAGAAGCATGAAGTTGCCTGCATGATGTTCAGATTTTTGTGAGTCATTATAGCAGGGACCTGCTGTACTAGGATCTCTCTTCCAAGCAAAACCCAACCATTTAAGTTCTGATTTACACAAGAACAATTACAGACATTCTACTATTTAATTTTATTTGCTGGTGAGAAATACACAACATAAGTAATAACTGCACATCAAAGGCTTGTATCAATCATAGTGCTCATTTACCCCTTTTTTTCCCTATCTTCTGAACATAGCATTGATCTCAGTTTAGCACTTTATCTGAAGTTTAGTCTCATTTATTCATATATTTATTTATTTTGGCCATTGTGCAGAACTGTGGCTTAGTGACACAGTCCCAAAGCATAAATACAGGCATAACTCTGTCATTTGATCCAACGCCCAGTGCTTTCTTTTATGAATTCATTTAATTACTTTTGTTTTTTAATTTTTTTAATGTAAGCAGGATGCTAAACCAAGAATTATTACTTTTAAGGATGGCTTTGAACTTGGAATGGTCATGTTTTCAAAAATTGCGTTACTTCGCGGGTTCTCCAAGGGGCAGTGTGGTAATATTTTTAGTGAATTTGAAGCATCTTCTTTGCTGTTTATTTCAGTTATATCAGGTCGGGATTTCACATTTCCCGTTGGCCACAACTTTGTTTTAAAGTCAATAATACACCAGCTACATCAAAGAGTCCCACTTCCAGTGCTCTAATAAGAATTCTTTAGATGAATTGCAGCATCATTACTATTTGAGGTTTAGGTTGCCATGGGCACTGCTACATCACCCTTGTTATTACAAGCAAAAGGCAGCCCAAGTCATGAAAGCCACGCTGAAGAGTTGAGGAGGGAAAGGATGTTTCCAATCTGCAGAATGAACCTTTTGATCTCTAACCTCACATCTGATTCAATCCCACAGGAAAAAAAGGTTCTTTTGAAAAGCACTTAAATGCTCTTGATACACAGTGAAGAATACTGTCCCCAAACATATCAGACACTGTCCAAAATAGAAATTAGTGCTTTAAATATGGGAGTTATGAGATGCCACCACCAAATGCTGTAATTTCAGGCACTCATACAGAAAAAAAAATCCAAGTTTAGCTTACCTTAGAGACATTACCTAAGAAAGATTATTCTGAGTGATAAGAGAATTCAGGCTTTGGTGTACATATGCCTGAAAATTGTCCACAGAATATCACAACATGTCAGAAGATTGTCCCAAAGTGGAGTGAAAGACACAGGCAGAGAACACATATTTTGCCTTAAAAATGGGAATGAGTAAGAATGAACATCATAAATATAAATGAAAATACAAGTATTCAAAAGGCAGCACATCTGAACATCTGAAAAAAAGACCAAAAGAAGTTGCTATGAAAGCCAAGTCTTACAAATGCAGACAGCAAAGGAGAATTCTCTCTCCCCAGCATGTTAATAGAAGAAATTTTGCCATAGGATAATTATGAAACCTCAAATTTAGCGGAGTTTTCTGTTTCTATGTTTAGCAAACGCCTTCCAGATGTTACCGCTACAGTTATGACTTTTAGAAAGGGTGTAACACCTTGTTGCACCTTGGGGGCAACAGTGCTAATAACTAGAGACAGATGAGACCTGCTCTGGTAAAAACATGGAGTGGAGTATCTGGGGCAGGCCATTGAGGACAGTGAAGAAGGTGGCTCTTGGGTCTAATCTGACCTGGCTACTTCAGTCAATTTTACACGATAATTATTGAGATTAAGCACAACCCTATCAAACGCTTTCTGTTCTTAACATTAATGGCCAGTAATACCAAAGTCTTTTGAAGAAAGATATTAAACACATAAATGAATGCAAACTAAGTTATTCCCTGGTTTGCAAGGGTATAGAATATCAACAATGGAAAAATCCTGTTACTTCTCCTGGAGTTGTCATTCACTGTGAAAGTACCTAGAAATAACACAAGAGGTAGAGAAACCAACATTTTTTTTTTTTTTTCTAGAGAGAAACTTCTTAGATTAAAGCAGCTGAAGTTTAGAAAAGGCTTGAACAAGGTCCCAAACTGAAGCAAAGTAGCACCATTCTTAACAGTACTCATAGTAACTGTTAATGCTTTCCATATCAGAGGGAGTGCTTAGTGCAGCATTATTGTTTTAGGAATATACTCTCCTTTTTGAGTACAGAAAGCACATCTTTTTGGCTTTAAATTTTTCTACTCAGCATCTGTAGCTATACAAGGTCAAACAGTTCAGGCCTCTGTATGCAGTAAACCTAAGTTTGCAAATAATAATGAAAGCAAATTAAAAACTTTGGGTCCAGGAATTCTTTTAGCCCCAAATTTATTTATCTAGTCCTTTTATTTTATTAGGCCTTTTATATAGAAGATGATTTGTGCAAAATCCCCTGCAGTAAGGCAAGGCAAGTTTTCTTGCCTTACTGCAGTACCTGAGGTGGAAAGGTCTAAGTATACAAGACAGTTTGGCTTATTTTACAGTTACATCAGCAGTGGCTTTTTGCATTAGGTTAAACACACAGTAACTACTGTGGAGTAACCAGAAAACAGCTCTGATCAGTCAGATTGTGATAAGGACCTGCAGTACAGGAGTGTGAGGGAAATAACACTGAAAAAGCTGCTGCCTTTATTACCTAGAAAAAAATCAATTATCTGCTCTGAGGTAACAACAGTCTCCTGGAAAGATGAGATGGAAATAGCAGCAAAAGAGGATTAATGGAGCAGTTAGTGTGGTATTGATTAGGCCTCTGGCTTGTGGGGCTCAGTCTGGATCTGGCTAAAAGTCAACCTTACCCAAATAACGACTGAATAGATTTTTTTTTGCTGTGATAAGAAGACTAGACCCTGCATGCAAAAAAGTACACAGTGAGTGGGGTGGCTGTAATGTTTTATGTAGCTCACAGTTTCCCAATATTAGTTTTATGCAGAATAATAAGTCATGCAACCATTATTGCTGCCTCTTTCTACCATTAACATGAAGCACATTGGAGGTGAAAAACTTTTCATGTGGCAGATATTAAGCTTGGAAACAACCAGAAAAAGTAGCTCTGAATGAAAGGTAGATGACATTTTCCCAGACAGAGAGAACACCTGAGTATCTGGTAATTCTGCTTAAAAAAAAAGCTTCAGGTTGTTTATGGTTTTGCAATCAAAAAGGAAATTCACCTTCTAGCACTAGCTTCTTCATTGGTTTACAAACTCTAGGAATTGAGATACTTTCCAACAGAGTGGGTATTCATAAAGTGACAAACCAAGCTGAGGCAGTGGACTTTTTCTCAAAAGAGGAAGGCTTTTCCATGTTTTGCACCAAGAATTTTACTGTGTCACTAATGTTAATAATGTCTGATATTGCTTTAATATAGTCATTTAAGACCTGTAAATGGCATAAGCAATGACCCGTAATATACAAATAAGGGAGCTAGTTAAAACAAGGAGGAATGTTATGCAGTTGAACATGCCACCCTGATGACAGGTAAAATAAGAGTTAATAATTTTAAAAAATATATTTAACATGTATTTGATGCACCTAAAGGCACTGAAATCCACAGGTTCCAAGAATTCAACTTGACATCAATCAAAATCTTCCCTTGTTTGGTTCTCACACAAGAAGAGCCGTTCCACCCAGGGTAATGATACATCCATACGCAAACATCTTGTTGTAAACTGGTACATAGCATAGTACAACCCAGAATAGTACACAGCTCCTGGCTACTCCAAACATTGCACCCACTCACCTCAAGGAAACAGCCACACCTAAGGGAAAAGGATGTGTAAGCCGCACTGTTTATGTGCCTGCATATTCCTTGCAATGTTGCAAAGGACATGCTCAGATATGAATTGCTGAAGATCATAATCTTCTATCAGTGCTTCATGTCAAAAAGAACAGATTATAGAAAACTTTCACTCATGGAGAGCACATGTTTTGCCTCTCTATCACCTCCACCCTCAACCGCACCTGAATGTCACACGTGTCACTTTATTATATTTGTCTCTAAATTCAAGGCTACATCCTTTAAAGATTTTAATTTTTGAAGACATACACTGTTGAAGGCCACAGGAGAAGACTAGGTGCAAAACATACCCTCCAAAATGTCAGGAAATATAATAAAATTACTGTTCTTTGTAATTTTTTTTATTTATTTTGCAACCAAAAAAGTAAAATTGGAAGCTCCTAAAAACAATAGTCACTAAACAATAACTTAATTTTTCAAATATAATACTGGCATCAGTAACTAAGCCATATACACCCAAGGAAAAGCAGGCTTGCTCTATCAGAAAGGACTGCCCAAATTTCCCTTCTGATCTCATTCATACTTGCATTTATTTGTCCACAGCATAAACAATGACAAATAAGTTTCCAATCAGATCTGTCCTTGGTGCCACTACAGAGATGCACAAACCTGATAAGGAGGGTAAGAAAGGAAACTAGATCAGTCAGTGAGGCACCACCTTGTTCAGTACAAGTCTGTACTTCTGTAGGTGAAGGTGAACGTAGAACTACAGGCTCAGTTTTTTAAAAAGCTTCCTTTTTGTATCACTGAGCTTTGGAGTTGTTGGGTTTTTTTTAAATCTCACATGGGAAAAATAATGTGTGAGAAAGCTTCATTCTGTGTATCTCAAAGATGCATCTTGCCCAGAAGTGATCCAGAGTATGACAGGCTCTTTGCACTATCAGCATGATAAAGATATCAGGACTTAGTAAAATGTTGCTCACTTCTTTAAACATCATACAACTATAACCATTGCCTCTTCAGCAACTGTAAGGAATTCAGTGGCTTTTTTGTTGCTTCTTAGAAACAAATTTCTAATCCTCCTGGGTAGTATGAAAACAATATGTGATTCCTAGCATTTAATTTTACATGGATCTAAGGCAATTGGGAGTCCTAATATTTTTTAAGCTCTTCCACTTGCAAGTATGCACAATAAGAGCAAGCAACTAGTACCAGAATAGCATGTAATAAACTGCAGCAAAGGACCAAGCAGTGTGATACAGCCAGCACTAGAGCCACAAATCGCATAGATAACAAAAGTTTCAAAACATTGGCAGCTGAACTGCATCTGAAAAGATAAAACATCAGTTGAGCAGCAATTACTACAAAAGCCATTACAGGGTGATGTAAACTTCATCCTGTGCACACAGCTAAGAACAAAGCTCTTCAGACAGCCTTACAGGCGGTAGACACTTTCTCATTCCAGGTCCTTCAGTACACTCCAGTCCTTGTTAGCACCTGTGCCCCAATTCACACTTTGTATCTCAGTGATGTTTGGCCCTTCTGTACAGTTTCTGGAAGAATTGTTACCACGAAAAGTTAACACTCAGGAGCTGGCTCTGGAGCAGTGGCCACCAGTGGGACAATACTACTTAAGTCACTAAGTCTCTTTTCCAAAGATGTAATGTAGTTCTGTGGCAGTCTCTAGAACTTGAGTTTCCTGAGACTACTTTGTCTTTGTCCTGAGATTGCATCAGTCTATCAACAAAATGTCAATTATTATGTTTCAAAAATATTTGTTATTTATGTATTGATACGTCAATTACATTCTTGAGAAAGCTGCTGGAGAAAATAATTCAGAAGAAAAATCTGGAAAGTCAGAATATAATCTTTCCATAAGCAATTAAGTTCAATTTCCACAAAACACAAAATTTATTCTTAGGCCTAACTTCACTTTTACACATCACAATTATAACTAAGGAACTAAGAGTTCCTTACCAGAGTAAGAATTTGGTAAAAGGTAACAGCAGTTCTGAAAACTTCAGGCTGGGAAACTAAGTACAAATCTATTTAATTTTAGCACTTAAATAGACATAGTGCAAAGAATTAGATACTGAAGAATCTGAATGAAGTAGGAAAGTACGCTGTATCTAGAGAAAAGTGACAAGAAGGAAGAGCATATACCCAAAGAATTTTCATCAAAGTTAATTATTAAAATGCAAAGAATTCCCTGAAGTTGCCAAACAATAAGATTCTAAACAGTACTACATGCTATACTCTTCCAACATTCTGAAATTAATTTGGAGATCACATGTAAGAGAGTAATTTCTTTACCCTTATCTACTTTTTCATTGCCTATTTGTAGCAATGATACTTAAAGCATTTAAATACAGTATTCTTCAGAGTCTAGAAGCAGAAACTCAGAAGTGACTCCTTTATACACTCCATGGAAGAATTCAGCAATGGAGGCCTGGGAAGAAGGCTCAAACCACATCTTTCATGATAGGTTTTATTTTTTTTTAATTTAAGTGAAGACCTGTCCCAGCAATTCAAAAATTACTGGTGTCTTGTATCCTCCAGTCCATCTAGTCCTGCAGGGCTGAGAGGGGAAAGGTGCTCATGGATTCATAGGCCTCTCAGCTTTTCCAGAACACACCTTGTATATTTATCTGTTGCCAACACCATATGGAGCAGCTGTTCCCAGGGAGGAAATTGTGGATTTGTATCTGAAAAAGGAGCTCAAGTCTTTGGTTTGGTATCAGTACATTTTCCAGTATAATATTCCTATGGAATCTAATTCCTATCTACAATCAACAAGAGGCCCAAATACTACACAGGATTTGTTACTCTTGTTTTGAGCACCCAAACAAATCCCTGGGATCCTGATAAGACACACCACAGAGCCAAGAGCATGGTGGTGAAGATAATGGGTGTGAAGAACACTTTACTCTAAACATCCCCATTAACCGTCCTTTTACAGAATATTTGCAAAGAGGTGGAGCTGGATATCAGCAAACACTGGTTCTCTGAAAAAGTGAATTTCACAAGTCTCTTGACTTGCCACAGGACCTTTATGGTAGACCTAGGTTATAGGTCTCCTTGAAGTATGAAATATTTTCTCTTAATTATGGTTACATATTGGGTTTGCATGGCAAGGTTTTGGTAGCAGTAGGAGTGACAGGGCTGACTTATGGGAGAAGCTCCTAGAAGCTTCCCCCATGTCTGACAGAGCCAATGCCAGTGGGCTCGAAAAATTCTGGAAAGACAAAACTCAGAAATGAAGGAGTGCCTGTTTTGGCAATAATTCACCAAAAATAAACTCTCTGCGCACCTTAGGAGTAGGAACACTGAGGGAGTTTGGGGAACTGCTCTAAGAGAGATATGAAACAAAGGATGGAGCAGCATGGAGTTGTTGCAGTCTTGTTTAAAAGAATGCATCTAATGGGAATAAGCCAAAGGAATGACCCAAAGGGTGACCAAAAGCTGAACTTTGCTACATTAACTCAGAAATACATATTGCTTTTCACACGCTGCATATGCTAATGGAGTAAAACCTGCACATGCTTTACATGTATGACTAAAGTCACCACAATTCCACCTAAACATGAAATGACATAAATGATAACTCTGCCTTTCCCCCTCCCTCAAAGAAAACAATATAAATATAGCAAAAGTGGGGAAGGAGGTCAGAGGAAATTGCACCTTTGTATCCTTGGGCGGTCAGAATCATAGGATATTCTGAGTTGGAAGGGACCCAAAAGGATCATCCATTCCAACTCTTAAGTGAATGGCCCACACAGGGGATTTGACCTTTGACCTGGGCATTATTAGCACCAGTGGGCAAGACTCAACAAAAAAAAGGAATTAAATATGTCTCCTTT
>VXAY01006791.1:13855-130649 GCA_013399855.1 Oxyruncus cristatus | reverse complement strand
CTTTTTTTTTTTTTTTTTAGTTTATTCCTTCGCTCATAATTGTCATATTACAATTACAAGAAAAATTCTTAAAAGCAATACAACGGCAACAACAGAGGAAGAGGAAAAATTCTAATTCAGATACATAATTTGTGTCCCATTCAAATACCAGCAGTGCAGTGAAAAACTGGAAAAAATTCTCTACCAAGAAATGAAAATACTGTAACAGAAGGATATATTCATAAATCAGTAAGTTACAGTAGCATATTCTGCCTCTAGTGTAGAATAGGCTGTTTGCATTAAAAATATGTAGATTTAAAATGCAATAAAAAAGACCAACAAAAGTAATCAATAATGATGCATTTTATTTCAAGCAGTCATCACAGCAGTGCCACAGCAATCAGTCATATTTTTCTAGGCCCTGTATATAATAATCCCCCTGATCCCTATATAATTGCCAGCTTCACCTTTTGAATTATCAACAGCTCTCACAGCTTATTGCTTCGTACTTTCTTCATAAGCGCCTGCAATCAATAATCTCGCCACTGAGTAAGCAGCAACCAGCCAGCCAAACACAGGGTGTAAATGTTTCAGAAGTGATCATTACAGGGATACGAATGACAGGGTGACTGGGCTAATGCAATAGGCATGTAGTAAAGACATAATTTGGAAAATCCGCTTATTGGAAGGTGTAGATGCTCTGCCAAGGCAAAATGGTGTTTCTGCAGAGGAGAACATTTACCCTTGAAAATGAAACCTCAAATCCTCCTGAAGGGTGTTGTTTTCTGAGATGGCAATCATCATCACCAGGCTTTCATACCTCACCATCAACTCAAAACACTCAGCATGGCTGCAGCCTACTTATTTCATCTGGGAATGCAGCTGTTCACTGCTTCACACAAACTCTGTCATGATTGACAATATGGATTTGCATGCAAATTTAAGAATTAGTATCATTTTTCTGACAGTGGTGTAAATACTAATGTATACAACAAGGGTCCCCCCCAACCTTCTCTACTGCAACTTACTCACTAAATACCAACATAGAAAACATCCACCTAGGTTTGAGAATTATTTCTTAAATTTGACAAACAAAACAAGGAAAATGGGTCCAGACTTCCACAAATCAGAGCTTTGAACAGAGCCAATTTTTCCAGATTCCTCAGTAGTCACACTGAACACATTTCTAAAGCAGCGTAATTTTCTACTTAGTCAACAAAACAAAGTTAGCAGATTTTGAAAATGTCCTGATGAAATAAGTGGTCATTTTATTTCATTTGTCAAAGGGGCTGGAGGCACTGGGCTCTTAAAAATCCATCTATTTAGGCACACGGACGAATTTAAGAAGAAGTACTCAGAAATTCTGAAAATATAAGTGTTTATTTGAATGTCTAAATGGATGGTACACCTTTTTTATTTGTTTTGTTATCCAGTCTGAAGACTCCTTAGGATAGTGGGTGAATTGTGATGACTCACAGTGGCAAAACATTTTCCATCAGAAGTAATACCAAGAGCTCACTAAGCTTGGCCATATTCAAAGTATACTCACAGTCACTGTTCTTTGGAGATGACAGCGCATTGGAAGATGAAAATCCTGACAATTTATTGAAATACACAAGAAATGACAAGAAAAATTATACTTACCCATATCTGTAATGCTATTTTTGAACTCAGGAAGGATTTGTGTAAACCCAGAGTTTGATCAATACATGAATACATGACAGAAACTGATTTGGAAAGTACTATTAAAATAGAAACAGAGTTTTACCTTCATTATATTAACTATCAGTTAATATTTGTCTTTGTTGACAGGTTGTTTATTTAAACATTTTTTATTGATCAATTTTTTATGTATTATTGATTTTTCATCTTGGCTTGTGAGATATGTGAAATAAAACAGTAAGGCATATTCACAATGAAAGCTAAACTAAACTGTACGCACAAAGATAATGTAAGAAAATAAACATCCACAGTGGCCTGATTTTCAATTAACCATCAGTGCTAAGGCTCCAAACAATTGCTTATTTCCTGTCAATCCTGTTTGCAGATAGATCAGGGTTCAGTCAGTGCCTATTTAATTTATTTTGTTTCTCTTTCCTTTTTTTTTTTTTTTTAATCTTCAAAAGCCTCATAGTATTTAGTGAGGTTTGCCTTGTTTTAATTTAAGCACTGAATGACTAGTGAGCTTTCTCTATGAAGGACAAGGTGAAACTGAACATGTAAAAATCCTACAAAGTACCCAGCCTTCTAAATTAGCTACAAAAATTCATTGCTGGCATTCTGACATGCACATTACCAGAATATCCAATATAAAGACCTTTAGGCAAGACTGCTGGTGAGCCATTAGATGAGATGATGATGATAGGAAGCTGATAATTAAACAGCATACTCTTAAGGGACCACTTCTGCCACTGTTAATTATCTTGTGTTTCTGTCTCAGAGCTTTATATATTGCCCAACACAGCAGTACCATCTAAGCACTACAGTCCATCAGCAGTTCCAGTAAAGTCTTCTGTGCATTGCCCAGCCTATCTATTTTTTAAGGGAGAAAACTGCATCAGAGTTGATTTTACACACTATTTCCCATGGGTTTGCTTTTGTTGGTAGGACAATGAGGTACAGGAGAGTAAGACATTTGTTAAAATAATTCCATATACTTCAGTGAATTGCTTGGGGATTGATGTATCACATAGTACGTGAATATGGAAGTGAGGGTCTGGCCTGTAAGTGGGTTCTGCTGGTAATATAAAAGAGTTGGTTCATGCCTTTAAGAGTGCTTCTCTTACCAGAAGGAGAGAGCTCTGTGTTTGTAGCCAGTGCAGGAGTAGCCTGAACCGTTTTTCAGGCACATCTTCAGGTTCATCTTACTCCTTCTGACATAGCCAGCTGCACTAAAAAGCCTTGCCTTTTGTAAAAAAAATAGTGAATACTTTTCACCATAAAGCGGCTATTGAAATAGAAACTACTAAACTACTCTTGGGGTTTTTTTGTTGGTTTTTTTTTTTTTATTCACTGTTCCTATGATATGCTAACAAACCTTCTCATGTTCCTCACTCCCTCACTGATTTCCCTGCTTCAGAATTCTGCAGTTTTCCAGGACTTCAAAACCACTACAGTGGTCCAGGCAGGGACTACCAAGAGTCCTGTCAAGAAAAGTCAAAGACATGTCTCAGTTCTGGAGACACTTAGGCTCTGATCCAAAGCTTACAGTTATTACACAGAGTCTTTTAACATACTTTGAGAGAGTTTATATATTTCTCATGCCATGAATGAACGGGAAAGTTTCTACTGATAACAACAGAACCAACAAACATGGACTGACTGAAAATTAATCTCAATACATTTAAACACACAAGCTCTCCCTTACCAACCTTATAAGCACAGTCTTGGACACTTGGATTTAAAATTCGATCCTCTAAGACTTCTGCTACAAACTGTGTAAGCAATTCAGCCATATAATCCTTCAAAAGTGGATGGATCAGGTGCACAATTGCTTCAGATTAGCAGCAATATCCAGTGTAACTGCATGTGCAACTTGCAGTCACTGCTTACCTTAATACAACAAGATCGCAGATGGCCTTTTTGAGGTAAGCGTGCAAACATGTAACATGGGCATTTCATAGCTTGCAACAGTGAGTTTAAAGGAATTTTAACAGAAAGGCTGAAAATGAATAATAAAAATGCTATCTGGCTAACAATGCTTAGTCACCAATCCATCAATTAATAAGAACAAAATTAACTGCTACCTTTGAAATTACCTCAGCTATTTTCAAAAGAAACTGACAGCTTGATGTATTAAAATAAGAGTGATCACTTATTGTAAACAAATTTCAGTTTACCTACCCCTGCAGCTCTTTAATTTCAAGAAGGATGGTGCAACTCTTTTGTGTGTCTGCTGGACAACCTTCAGCTCTGCATTAGCTAATTAATTCAAATAAGGAAGAATGTCTTTTCCACAGAATCATCAGTATAACTAATATTATTTATATCTAACCATAAATAATGCAGGGAAAATATCTTTTGGTTCCTTTTTGGGAATGCTGCTCTCACTTTAATCCTGTATTAATCCTTTGAGGATTAAGAAAGCAATGATAATATGTGGCATCATCAGTAACAAGAGCACCTCTATAGTGTAGACATGCAGATAATAAAGCATGGGTTCAGGAACAGAAGCAGAGAAAGCACATGCATACAAAAGAAGGGAAGGAAATACTGTTCAGAGCTATATAAGGAGGACACAGGACAAAGATACATTGCTCTAATTTAAAATAATGGGCTGAGCTGATGTGTTGACAAGTAATAGAAAAAAGTATTGATGAAGATTAAAAAAAAAAAAGATGAAGAAGTGATATAAGTAAATAAAACCACTGAAAGGGCAACATTTGTTGGTTTATGGAAGGACAGGTGTTCTTCAGTCTCTGGTGACAACTTCATGAAGAACTCTCCATAAATTTGAAAAGATTACTTTAACAGGCTTTTTCTGAAAGCATGACACAGGGCTTTGCAAGAAAGCACACAAAACCCAGACAGAAATGGTGAACAGCAGAAAGAATGGGAAGAAGGAGAGCAGACTAGAGCTGAAAGCTACTCTATGCTTGCACAGTTGTGTAGAATAGCCTAAATAGCAGACAATCTGATTCCTAAGGAAGTCAGGATGCTGCAATGGAAAGCACAGTGCAGTGATTCAGGAAAAAGCAGGACTGATGCTGAACCTAACATTTCAATCATTAAAAAGCTTGAAATGCCTACCTTTAATCTTCAAAATGTGCACTTGCACAAGTTACTGAACTATAAGTCTGGAATACTGTCATGTGAAGCACAATATATCCCAACAAATGGACATGACTGAGTTTTATTCAGATAAAATAGCAGTGTACACCAGGGCTGGCAAAGACTTTTCTTCTTTCAAAAGTTCTAGCTGTAAGTACGTGTTTGTTTGTTTGTTTGTTTTTAATTATTTCTTTTATTCCTTTATTATTTTTCCTTTATTTTTTTTTTTTTTTCATTTTCCTTAAACACTTTTGAAAACACAGCTGGAAATCCTGAATTGTGTATACTCTTTGTGTATCTAGTTTTAAAGGTAAAATTTAATTTCAACTCTATGCCATGGTAAAATCTTAATCTATTAACCCTTCATGTATGGACTTCTACCATACGGTAAATAAAATGTTCTACTGTATGAAAATCATGCTTGAAAACAAACACATGCAAAAAGCAGTACTGGGAAAGAACCCCAGAATTTTCCTCCCACCCCCACAGAATGATTTTTGCATATCAATTACAATCTTCACTGATGCTTCTGCAGGAATCTATCTGCAAAAGGTTCTAAGATAAAACATCTAAATAACTGTCATCAAGCTGCAGTAGCGTTGACATTTTCTCTTGTCCTTCAGTATGTGGTTTTTAAATAACATTTAAAAAAGTGTTTAGTATTTTTTCAGTTGGAAACACAAGACTGTATGAACTCATCTCGTTTACAACCGTAAAGAAAGCTTGTTTACAAGATCAGCAGCAAAGGCTTCCAAACACACTCCATTAAGTTTCTTTCACCTCGGTGATGAACTCCTTCCTCTCAAGTGGACTCACCTGATTTCTATGGGGTTAAAAATCAAGTGAGCTGAATACAGGCACTGCAGGTATTATGATCTCAGTCTCCAAAACAAACAAACAAACAAAAACAAAAAAAGGAAAGAAAACAAACAAAATATCCCAACCAACTAACAAGCTAAAAAGCCTCTAAATGTAAATGTTCCAGTCTTGAGTCAGCTCTTACTTTCACTAATGACTGAGAACAACATTTAAAAAAGCTTTTTAACATAAAAAAGAACTCCTCTTTGCCCTACTAGTTATCTCATGCATTATTCCAAACTTACTTACTCACTCTTGATTATGCCACTGAAGTCAGCATGGACAAGGATAGTGTCCATGTCAAGTCACAGTTAGATCCTTTATTGCCACTCTACTTTTTCCAGTTCTGCTGAAAAGTAGTGTTGTGATCTACTCCATTCCACGTTACTACAGTGCCCACTCTGTTGTTCCACAACACGACAAATGGCAGCAATTTGCTGATTTCTGTTATCTTTTCTCAAATCCCCAACTCCTAAAGTTCTACAAGATGAGGTACAACAGATTGTGGTATGGAGCGTTAGGACAGGAGCAACTGTGAGAGAAACATGGATTTAATGAAGAGAATACACAAAAACGATTTAGGGACTGGAGGAGTATCTCTCCTAGGAGGAAAGACTGAGAGGACTGTTCTGCATGAAAAAGCGAATGTTGGGGGGGGGGGATTCTTATTAATGATTCATCTAATTAGTCTTGTTAAATCTCATTAAGTCTTACTCATTTTATTATCTAATTAATCTTACTAAATCTAAATGATACCTGAAGGCAAGGTGTAAGGATGACATGGCCAAGCTCTTTTCAGTGGTGGCAGTGACAGGATCAGAAGCAATGGACACAAACTGAAACACAAGAGGTTTATTCCTGAACATCAAGAAACACTTTTTCACTGTGAGGGTGGTGACTGAGTAGTGGCACAGGTTGTCCAGAGAAGTTGTGGAGTCTCCATCCCTGGAGATATTTAAAAGCTGTCTGGACACAGCCCTGGGCAATCAGATGCAGGTGGCCCTGTCTGACCAGATGACCTCCAGAGGTCTCTTAAATCCTCAATCATTCCATGATTCTGTTATCTACTATGGTTTTGCCTTAGAATAAGGACATGGGTATTGAAATGGGAAGTATTGTGCTGCTCAAACATACCTAAATCATGTAAGAATAGAAATTATAACTACCCCTTGAGACTACCAGCCAAAGAGGAAATGGGTACAACTACACAAGGGCAGACAGTGTTTTCACATACAACTTTTCAGCTACCACTTGTGCCACAGCTTAATACAAAGCAAGACCTGAACTCTGGAATGCTGGTTTCTCATTTTTTTAATGACAGCAGATTTACTATTAACCCTTACATTGACTTGCATAATAAAAGTGATGGTAGTGCAAAAGCCTTGTATTTTGATCATAACTTAAAGTGCAGTCAGCTAGTGGCAACATGCTTACCTGTGTTTAAAATGGTAAAGTTCTGACCCTTGTTCTAACCATCCTTCAGGTTTAAAATCTCCTGCATCACTGGAATGCTCTGAGGATAAGCATATGAAAGGTCATTAAATACTCAAATTCTGCCATAATAAAGGCAAAAATAGATCTGCAGACATCATAACCTTTTTTCTTTTGTACTGGTTTTGGCTGGGATGGAGTTAATCTTCATAGTAGTTTGTGTGAGGCCATATTTTGGATTTTTGATGAAAACAGTGTTGATAACATTGGGATGTTTTAGTTACTGCTGAGCAGTGCTTACACAGCCTCAAGGTCTTTTCTGCTTCTCACACCAACCTGCCAGCATGGAGGTAGGGGGTGCACAGTTGAAAGGGGAAACAGCCAGGACAGCAACAAATGACCAGGGGAGGAAGCAAGCGGAGACATTTGGAGTGATAATGTTTGTCTTCCCAGGGTACCATCAGGCACAATAGAGCCCTGCTTTTCTGGGCATGGCTGAACATTTGCCTGCAGATGGGAAATATTGAATTAATTCCTTGTTTTACTTTGCTTGCGTGTACAACTTTTGCTTTCCCTTTTAAACTGTCTTTATCTCAACTCATGAGTTTTTAAGCTTTAACCCTTCTGATCCCCTTCCCTATCTCACTGCAAGGGAGAGGGTGAACTAGTGTCTCTGTGAGGCTAAACTCCCTGCCGGGGTCAGATCACAATCAAAAGCAATTATGTAATCTTTTTCAATTAGCTATTGATGTTACTGCCAATAAATAAAAAACTGCTCTTGACCATGGACTGTAATTTTCCTGATTTCATAGGGGTTGCTTAATTAAATTAGCAACCTAATTTGCATTTGTTGGATACAGTGGGTTCCAAAGTCCTGCCAAAAGGAAAAATAGTAGCTAGTTATACCTCTCACAGTAGGGACAGCAAAGATTTCTTATTTTTATCTCACCTTGACCCAGTGTGAGCAGCATTCTGCAGGAAGCTTACCATTACAGTAAGGGTTTAGAGGTGAGAAAACATTAGCAGTTGCAAATTCTGTCCAAAAAGCACTTAGCACTTTCTGTGGAAATCTGGCCACATTCTTCTTTCACTTGTACCCTGCAATAAAATTTTGTGAAATCAATGGAAAGGCTTCTTCCTGTATCCTGAAATGTATTCTTCCAGTCAGCTGAAATCTATTCATAGAAGATATATTACATTTTGTGTCACTGCAACTGTGGAAACCTCTTTGCCCTAGAACTTTTAAAATTGTCTGTTGCGTAATAAGAAAACCAAAACCATAAGTGCTTCCATATCATTACAGTCTCAGTATCATCTGACATTTTTTCCCAGAAAAAAAGTCTTCAAGGAATCCGTACTGTATCCCCCAGCTAGGCCAACATAGCCAGGGATCCCCACAAAGCATAAAATTTACTTATGCTAAAGACCCACATTGCAGGTTCAAGGCACTAATAGGAAATAGTTGTGTGTGTTAGCACAGTCCAGAGGAGTTTAGCTGTCAATAGCTTCCCTGCTGCTGCAGAATTGAAATGGCTTTCATGGCAGAAAAGTGTCAGTACTACCTCTAGCAGCCAATACAAAGCCAGTTCAAAAGCAGCAAACCCTGTTTTTGTACTATATTTATCTTACTGTTAATTGTGGTCTCAATCTGAGTGCAGGGTGAGAAGTGAATTTCAAAGCCTCTGCCTAGCAAAGTCTTGTCTCTGCTTCAGACTTGCCTATATGCTGTGTAAATTATTCTCTTTTCCAATATTTTTAGAGTTCTCTCGGCCAATGCATCTGAACACTCTGTAACCTGTAATGTATTTACCCTCACAGCACCCCTGAGGGCAGTAGAATGCAATTATCCCCATTTTTCTGATGGGAAACTGCAGTACAAAACAGATTAAGCTATTCACACAAGGATAAAGAGCTCTTTGTTCTACTTATTGTGAACAGGTCATCTTGCAGCTAGTTTTCCATTTGGCTTGAATCCCAGTCAGCAGCTGACAACCACATCCAGATGACAACTCTCTGATCCAAGAAATCACCAAGAAACCCCAAACCTTAATAAAATTTTGGTCAACTAATCATTCAGTTCTGCTTCTGGTTACACAAGTGTGAGCATACTGTATATCCATGAAACTCACTGCCATAGGTGAAGCAAAGCAAGACTTTAAAAGGGTTAACTAAAGTATCTTGCTCTAAGAAAGCTAACCCCCCCTCATATCTACCCTGCTCAGAGGAAATGTTGTTCTGTTCAGTTCAGCAGACCTAGACCCACAGAAGAACACTAGGAGCATTACACAAGGGGCTTAGGGGTAATAAATTACGGCAAAGTAAGCTAGGGTAGACATCTGAATAGGTAAAATAGGCCTGAAGCCAGGGCTTTCTCCAAGCTTCAGTGACTGGGGCAAAGACAATGGAAAGTTAGAGAGGTCAAAGTGAGGAAGACTTCGGGGACCCCAGACTCAGCGATGAAGTAACAGGATGTACCACCAAATTATTCCCCGAAATGAAGACCATGCCCCGGACTCCGCCCTAACTCCACCTGCTATGAATATTGTAATCTAATAATGTAATAGTATGAATATGTATGTAAAGATGTTGTAATCACCTTCAAAAACTGTATAAATTACCTGCCCTTACACTGACCACTTCGAAGCTCTTTGTCCAGCACGAGCTGGGGCTTCCCATGATCGCGAATAAATACTTTGCTGTTTAAGGACATAAAACTCTGTCTCTAAGCAGTCTATATATGCCTTTTTGGGCTTCATAGGTAAGATCAACATACCTACCCATCTTTAAGCTTGCATAACACTCTTAACAACACAGCAGAATTTTACACTAGTTTTGTTGCAGTACTTGCAGGATTTGCCATGCATTTCATGGCTAGATATCCCCTCCTCACTTTTCTAAAAGGCTGAAGTCTGCAGATACCGTAACATTTAATGAGACTTAAGTTTAAAGTGCTTAAGCTTCTTTTCTCTGGTGTTTCCATCATGTAGTTACTGAGGATGGTGATGTAGGAGTTTTCTCAGGGTGTTTCTGGAGTTTCAAAGGATATGATTTTTAATAGATGTTAGTTTAGCATTTGCTGTGATGCCCATCATTTTACTATACCACTAGGGCAGTACTCACTCTGATAAGGTAATAATTTTCTTTTATATAGCTTCATTCTTTTTATTGATGCAGGCAAAAAGGCCACAGAATGTAAACATTTGGGAAGCAGAGGGAGGGAGAGAAAGGAAAGAGTGAGGAAGGACAATAGACCCAAATCTTTTCTGGTGTATCTCCATGGAGTACTTATCACTGATATTTAAGGAGAGACTAATAACGTAATTTTGCCTGTTTCAGCCGATAGCGTTGGCAACAATCATCAGCTGCTCTACAACACACTCTGCAGCCCAAGAAGAACGATGGACTGGCCTGTGATAAGACCTTGCTTCACATTGATTCTGATCCACACACCAGCAACTGACAGGTCTGAAGACCCGCGTGTCACGAAGCCACATTCTTTTGAATATTCAAGTAGCTTGAGGGCACTGGGAACTTACAAATTCTGATAATGACACTAAGAAATTATAATTGTTTTTTTCAAGTGACCTGCCAGCAGCAACAAAAAAGATGGCCAGCCTATCTTCCAAATGGCATAGTAAATAATCATTCAGGTCATGTCATTAATCTGCAAGATCTACTTCACTGCAAGGAAATCCAGCCTCTTTGTGATGGTGTCTTATGCATTTGGGACCTCAACACACTCAGATCTGTGGGTTGGTACATCTTTCTTCTCCAGAGTTAGACCTGTAAAATTCTATATCCAGCTACTACAACACAAAAAGCAGAGTAGACGTCGTGCTCTGAGCTGTGTATATAATTTCATATTCTTTATAGACTTCCAGATACCACAAGAACACAGCTAAAATCTAAATATGAAGCTCACAAAAAGAAACCCCCCCAAAAACCCAAAACCAAACAAAAAACAAGCAAACAAAAAACAAGCAAACAAAAAAACCTGTGTACACCAAAATCCCCACAGAGAATCCTCAGAAAAAAAACCAAAAACCAGAGATCCTGGAATTTTGGAGCCAGTACCACTTACCTTTCTAGGGGGTTTAAACACAAATTCAGAATTATATGCATTTGTGCTTGTTTCAAAACTTGCACCAAGACATACACCTAAATACTTCCAACTAGGCAACAAAGCGTAAATTCTTCCTGCAAGGCAAAGTTTTCTCCCAGTGTCCAGTATTCTCCAAAAAAAAAACAAAACACCCCTCAACTCTCTTTAAAGTCAAGGAGAGTGAAGCCTTAAATCCAGATTTGGGTGTCATAACTTAGTTCAAAGGAGAAACAAGTCACTTTCCCCTCTGACTTTACAAAACTATGGGCCAAAATGAGGTTCAGACTACTACTAGATGACATATATGCTGAAAGAAACACTGTATTTTTTACTTGGAATATTCAATTCTTTTTATGGAAGAAATTGCGGATAAACCACTAATTTTTAGTTTCAGTTAAAAAACCCAAGCATTAAAATCTTAAGCTTTAATCTGACATTTCAAGATGTGCCAGCCCTAAAAATCCACTCACTGTAGAAACAGGTCAGTAAAGAAAATAGCTAAAGCAGACATATCACATATGAGGGGAAACTACAACACTGTAGGAGTGTTCTGAAGGTATAAGCAAAAGGCTTCTCTTGGGAGTACTTCCAGCCCGTGAATACTGTGGGAGATGGTGCCAGTTGAAAAATCTCTCAGCCTCATTAAAAACACCGTAGATGAACTGTGCCAGGACACTAAGTTGCTATACTACCTTCCGTTTCCATCTTACACTGTTGGTTCCAAGAGAGGTCATTTCTGGTGCTAGTTATTTCTAGATGGGTGACTCCAGCTTACTAAAGGGATATTCCAGGCCTTATGACACCATGCTCGGTATATAAAGTAAGGGGGTGTTAGGAGCGATGGCCTTTGTCTTCCAAAGTAACCGCTACATGTGATGGGGCCCTGCTTCTGGAGGGGGCTACACACCCGCCTACCCATGGGAAGCAGTGGGTTAATTCCTTATTTTGCTTTGCTTGGGTGGGTTTTGCTTTTCCTATTAAACTGTATTTTTCTCGGCTCATGGATTTTCCAGCTTTTACCCTTCCAGTTCTCTGCCCCATCCTGCTGGTAGGGGCGTGAGCAAGCGGCTGTATAGGGCTTGGCTGCTTGCTGGGGCTAAACCACAACAAAGGGAAAAGTAGATTTTGTGCCCAGGAGAAAAGCCTACCAGTGCCAGAATTTCCCAAAAAGAAGGCATTGTCATACCTCATGATCTATTACTAAAGCCTGAATGGGCATAACAGTTGCAACATTTCTCCCAAAAAAATATACCAGTTTTGACTCAAAGTCTCCAAGCAATAAAGAAGCTGCCTTTTTCCTTGTTGCAAAGTTAAATTTACACTCTCTGTAAAACAACGCATCTACAGCACGTGGTTAAGACTTTTCCAGGCTTGGAACAGCTCGAGAGACACAGGGTAATGCTGTCCAGTGTTTTCAGGCGTGTTCCTCTTCTGCACTGATCTCTTCCCAAGGTACTTTATTTCTCCTACAAACAGTAAAATCTCAACAGCTTAATAATTGAAAATCTTTACAGGAAAGATCATTTTGTCTTTTCCCTTTGGTTTCTATTATGCAATAGATATAACTGCTGTTACTTTGTAGTATGTACAAAAAACATCTTTGGAAATTAATAGACAAAGTGAATTTAAGACACTAAAACAGTCTTATAACCTACAAAACAACAGAAATTTTCCCATAAATGTAGTTAGTGAACGTAGATTACAGAGTTCGGAGTGCACAAGAAAAAAGATCCTTCCTGTCCAAAATTCATAACACACTAGCTGTAGAATACATATTAGCAGCCCTGATAAAGTTGCACCCACACTGACATACAGGAAAACTAGGAAAAAAACCCCAAACCATTAAACTCCAAAGAAAAAACAGGGGTACGGTACTGCATGCAGAGAATTCAGTGTAATACATGAGTAGGAAATATATCTTTATTACTTCAGATATTGTATATACTGCTGCTCACTCAACTAGCATGGCAATGCACACAAGAAAATTTTCACCAAATATTTGTTGAAATATTTATTCAGATTAAATAATGGTAATATAAATTGTAGAGTTTAAAAAAAATTATTGCCATTGTAATTACAAAGAACCTGAGAAGGGTCATAGCTTATATTTTTTTTCCTTTTGCATTTATTTTTTCCTTTTAGAAGGTTGTTCCACTTCACTTGAAGGATTATATTGAAAAGATTTTGAACCAATACAAAATTGAATCTATTGGTGTCTAAGAAATCTCATTTAGAAGACTTGATTCGTTACTAATATATGCAATATAACCAGGTGATTATTTGCACAAAGCCAATGCAGTTTTATTTCCTTGTGTGATTTTAGATTCTCAAGCACCTATCTTTCTGTCATGGGGAAGAAAAGAAGCAGGCACAAAGAGCCCCAAACATGACTGAGTCATGACCGTACATCTGAAACACAGGAAAACTTATCAGCAGACTGTACTTCCATGAAGGAACATCTGTCATCATTTTATTACAATTATTAAAGTAACAGTAGCTAGGAGTAAATTGACATCACTAGATTAATGAATAGTAAAATTCCTGTTACTGATACAGTAACACCGGTCTTGAGTTTAAAATTCATGTGGCAGATACCAAAAAAGTGTTAAGACTGCTTCAAATCACTATTGATTAAATTAAATATAATCTATATCAGTACACCACCTTCATTTGCCTTTTGGCTTTTTGAGACATTCAGATTCATTCAGGTGATATTTCCAGTTTTCTTCCTACATGTATGAGGGCCGAGAATAACTGACCATAAGAAGCCTCTGAGGGTCACTGAATATAAATCCCTACGATGACTGTATCATCCCTTCGTTAAAATTACAAAGTTGCATCTTCCAAGAAGTAGCTTTATGCCCTTGTCTCCCCACAGGGAGGCAGTTTTGAACCCACAGATTTCATTTTAAAGCAAAGCAATGATTTGCTAATTATTACCTCTGACAGTTGCCTGACTAGGAGATTGGTCTTCAAGCAAGAAATTAAGTATTGTGAGCCTCTTACTGGTGTTCCTTAGCATTCAGTGAGGGTGCTGGAGCATTAATAAACCATGCAGTATGCAAGTGGAGATCACAGCCACTTGGGTCAAGTACTATGAAAAATCACTCAGCTGTTAAATTAATAAAATCTTAATATATGTAAGCATATCCATAGAAGTTTACTGTTTGTTCTCCAGTTAAAAATAAACCTTTGTCTACCAGTATTTCTCATAAAATAGTGACCAAACAGTAAACTGTCCAGAAGCAGGTCATATCCTTACAATTTTACCTATCAGTACCATGGACAGAGGGATAAAATATTCATGTAAAGCAAAGACAAAAAAGACAATCCTACTCTTCATTACTACTGTTTTGGCTGTCGCTCCTTCCCCCTCCACCCCATTTTCTCTTTTAATCCAGTGCTGCTTAGCACAAAGACACGACTCTGTGAATGATTTTTGTTTCTGGCCTAAATCAGCAAAGAAAGGGCAGTTAAGATGTGTTAGTAAACCCTTCATCTCAGTCTGCTTCAGTGCATAATTATAATAGGGGTTGTGACACTATTTATATCATAGATTAAATTTTGCTTTCACATCCCAGACATTTCACACTGAAAATCTTTTCTCAGCTTGCTTTTCTCAGTCACTCAAGGTATGCCATAGAGGATTAGACCATAGTATTACTGTGTGACAAATAGTGGTAAATGGGTTTGTTGTTAGCACTCCCTCTACAGAAAAGAAATAAAAACCCCCCAAACAGGCAGATTTTTACTCTTCCAATCCATGTGTACTAATCTAGTATAAAAGGACTGGAATTCTTTTTATGACTAAAAATATCTGTAGCCCACAACCTTATTCTCATTCCTCTTGCTCCCTTTGTTCACTTTTATCACTTCCCCTCTTTCTCAACAATTTCACATCTAGATGTAGTAAACTGTTTACAAAGCCTATTACGGACATGAAGTATGTGTGGTCTTGCTGGGGTAAGATTGCCTTAGAAGTCATAAAATATTTGTCACCTTTTCCAGAAAGGACAGTTTTGTAATCAAGTTTAAAGACTGAGTTTGTGCTTAAGTGTTTTCCTCAGTAAGAGAGATTTATGAAGTACCCAACTGCCTTCCTAGTTCAAGGTCTTAGATGGCAGGAGACACCTGAATATCCAGTCTGAAAAATGCTCAAAGAGTTTCCTGTGAAAGGCAACTCATTCTTTTGGTTATCACATTTGACACCTGACAAAAAGTTGATTCTTTTTCCTTTGGGAATTGCATGGATCAATATTTGCTGTATGAGTTTCTTGGCATCAAGCTAGCAGCAAGTGTTCTGGTTAACTGTACCCGAGCACAATTAGATTTCAGACTCTAATATTATTCCTTTTTTCAGGTCAGTGGTCAAATGTGGTAAAATGAATTGAAAGGCAGCACATCCAGGTCTTCGAACAATCCTCTTATTCCGTAACTAAAGATTGGCATCTATGTCCTTGCCCTGCTGTGAACTTCCATATGGCAATTTTTTTTTGGTGGCCATTAATACAGCTCCAATTGCTACTTCAGTAGCCATAGTAATGACCTTTCCCTCATTCTCCTGTTCAACTAAAGCCCTGTTTGTCTGAACGGGGGGCTGCTTCACTTTACATATGACTGCGGCAGCTCCTGATGCTCTTCCCATTCTAATCACCTCAGAAACAATACAATGCGCGTTCTTGTCTCCCAGCATGACAAACACCTCATTTGCTTCATAAGAGGTGCATACGTGCTTAGTTAGGACGTTGCCAAAGGGTTTTGTATGACTGAGAGAAAGGGGAAATATGCACGCTCATACATGTATCCAAGTGAGAGCTATATCCCCCTTTTTAATCCCTAATACCACAGAACCATTTAGTTTGAAACTAATTTCTGACCTTTGGTGCATCAGTCCTTAAGCACATGAACACCTACTGCTATTTTGTGTTAACAGATACTCATCTTCTCCTAAATGTTTATGCATTGTAAATTTAGAACTGCCTTTGTAGTCATTAGACTTGGTGCTAATTTAAATCTCAGTTTCTGTTACAGTCCAAGGTGCTGCAGAATAAACAACTAAAGTCATAAGCAAATGTGCAAAAACAGAGAATTTAAAAATAAAACACATTACTGAAAATGAATATACACATTATCAGCTTTTAAGCCATAAACTGAACATGGAGGCATCACTGCAAACCACTGTGTACAAGCATACTAAAGGTGACATTGTTCATACCTTCAGATATGCAATGCATTTCCTCCACATCTCAGATCTATAAAGTATACCAGGTTTGTCTAATAGGCCTTCAGCTATGTTTGGCTAATTTTAAAATCATTGTTTTTAAAAGTTTGAAAAACTCAGCCATTAAAAGTAATAGATTTTTTTAAAGGGGTTATACACAAAAAGAAAATACTTAAGACAGATACTTCAGAATGGAAAATACATTTTAATCCCAGTAATTATACCAACTGATAGGTCACTTAAATGGCCTTCTCATACTTCCGAAAGTTAGTAAGTCAATTCTGAGCTTCTGTTGAATTCTAGAGTTAGAGCTTGAACTACTTTAATTCTGCTTAGAAAGATGAAAATAAAGAGGACAAACATAACCAAAATAAACAAAGACTAAGTATTTTTATTAAAACCATTAAAAAAATCTATCCAAAATTAGAGGTGTCTGTATATCAATCCAAGAGCCCAAATCTGCCGTATTTATTTAAAGAGGAACACAACCAATTATATCTTCTTAAGCATTCTAAGGAAAATACCACTTAACCAGAAGAGAACCAAACCAAACTTATAGACACCAACAATCAACATAAGGAAAGAAACTTTCTGAGCAGGACCATACTATCTGGATTCCAAATTCCCAAAACAGCACTATGAAGTGCACAACTGGTAACCTGCCAGGCACAGGCACAGGCACAGGTTCCCACCACCAGGACTGGCAGTGAACAAAATCCTCTTTGAGGACCTGAGACCAAACCCTTAATCAAAATTATATTTACTTTATTCCTTCCCCAAAAATCAAAGTCTTTCCATTTCTGTAACACATGAAAGGTTTTGCCTTAATTAATTGTATTGAAATTAAAAAACACTTTTAGGTTTTTCTTAAACAATTTATCACTAGAAATATCTAACAAATTTCAAGTTGAGGTTTCAGCATCTCCAACAGAAAAGGTCAGTTCATTCTAATCAAGTAACAGAAACAGTTTTAAACAGTGCTTTTGCATTAATTGAATTCAAAATTTCATGCAAATTCAGTTTGACACAGACCATGAATAAAAAGGTGGTAATTTATTAAATGCAAAATAAATTATTCTCTATTTCTCAACATAATGGGAAAATGTAAAAGTTAAGAATCCAAATAAATGTGTATTAAAGCGACATACAATGCTAAAAGATAAGTGCTTATTTCTGGCATATCTTCCCGATTCCAAATTGTCAATGCTAAAACTACCATAAACACCACATTTGGTGACAAATAGTAATCAAACCAATAGGCTATAGCAGTTTATGAGAATATTTATTTTTACAGTGTATTCCTCCACCCAAAAATTTTAAAATAATGAAAAGAACTAACAATAAAATTACATCTAGAGCTGTCAGTGACACTGTTAAAAAAATATCTGTCTAAAGATGGGTGGCACCAAACAGTAAAAAAAGCACTAAACAAAGCTGGATAAACTCCTATTTTTATAAATAGAAGCAATATCAATATTGCCAAAGACTTTTTCCAGCAGATTAAGAACCTCTCTTTATGTAGTGACCCTGGCCTATATTACCAGTGCTGCCTTTCTTCAACTAATGGAAAATAAAATAAAAATAAATAAATAATAATATAAAAGCAACACCTAAGTTGTGTAACATATCTCCTTCAGGAAAATGGGT
Organism: Oxyruncus cristatus; assembly: GCA_013399855.1. Classification (NCBI taxonomy): domain Eukaryota; kingdom Metazoa; phylum Chordata; class Aves; order Passeriformes; family Cotingidae; genus Oxyruncus; species Oxyruncus cristatus. The sequence continues at coordinate 112,641 of VXAY01006791.1, read as the reverse complement.
GGCCAAGTGCTGTATGCACTATTTCTCCCTGCTGCAGTGCACCCTGTATATCAGATTTTTAAGTCAATAGAGTGACTTATGCCCCAAAAAAGTGACATATATTCATGCAAAACTATGTTTTACAGCAAAACATAGTAGTTAGAAAGCATCAGACTTAGACAGTCCATACAACATAGTATTGTTCATGGTCAAAGACCATTTTCAAACATTCCTGGTGTACTCCTAGTGGTACTTATGCTCCTACCTGTTATTTTTGGAAAAGTGTCTTCCAAATTTTAAATAGTCAAAAACAATGACATAAAGAATTCTTCTCAATTCAGTACACTGGTAGTTGGATTTTGGATGCAATTCCTTTGTTATCCTTCTTAATCTCTTCCCTAGCTCATCATCAAAATACTTTTCTAATTTGAACCATTCAAGTCTATTATTATGCCACTCGATGAACATTAAATATTGGTTTTCCTCATTCATTTTCAGTCTGCCTTCTCTTTCAACATTCTTCTCCTTGAAATTCACATCTGGGTAAGATCCAATGCTCTTAAAACATTAATTTACTATTTCCAGGACGTTATGATGAATGAATAAAGAATGTATGAACCAGCACCAGCTGCTACAACAGTGAAGAACACTATCTGCCTGAGCTACATACCCACACTGTTGTGTTTTTCAGCAGCCAACGCCATTAAGTCTAAGGGATATCACAGCATACAGTAAGGTCTTCATAACAAATTGGCTGATATAATGGTTATAAAAGCATCAGCTGAACTCAATTCAGACAGCTGAAGTTATCTCATGGGTTTCAAGCACTTTCTGCTTATTACTAGCACCCACCCAACCACCTCACAGGTAATAAAACAGTCAGATTTTGATACATGAACAGCCAATTATTTCTTCAAGCTCAGATTTTTGTGTAGTTGTTTTATGGGAAACCCAGCAAAGCTCCTCCTGCTGCATTCAAAGAAGCATTAAGAAGCTCCAGGCAGGAAGCAATTTTGCTCCATTAAGTGGAACTAACTGCTCCATTTGCCCAGTTCCCTGCCAATACTAGCAATCTTTTTTAAAAAGTAGGAAGAAAAATAATCCATTTTCACTTTTCTCTTTGCATTGTAATAAGTAAGACTGAAAGCCTTGGTTTCTCAATTGCAAATTCCTAAAGCCCAAATCTCCCTAGTATCAAAGTCATAAAAATTGGCCATAGACTTATTAGCAATATTACCATGATGATAGCTGAAATGATGATGATTTATCTAGGAGGTTAGAACATAGCATTCCAGTACACTATGTAGTTTACACTTTGGCAGACAATAAAAATGTAGATGAAATGCGCACATCAAGTATATAAATCACATTAGCCTGACGAGATTTTAAAGAGTGATCAGCAAAAAACCATTCCATTAGCTCTAATTGCAGCTCAAAACATGGAAGACATAAAAGTTCATACTTCAGAGAGTGTATTGTAAGTCCCAGGACACCTCGACCACAAAAGCTTGTTTTTACACCTTCACTGATAGCCATATTCCTACCTTACAGAAGTTTTGTGGAAGTAGCATATAAAACTGGTTCTTCTGGGATCTGCAATGACTGATCACTCCTTTCAGTCCTCTGCTGGCCCAGACCTACCAGCCATCTGCAGGTACAGACCCCAGCTCAATTCCTCAACTGCAATCCAGAGGGGCTCTAAGGTTTGTTTTGAGGGTGACCCAGTCAGTCCTGCTCACTCTTTGTTCTCTCCCTTTCTGGAAATCAATCAGATTGAAAGAAGTCCATCCATAGCAATCTTATAATTCCCAATAGCTGAGTTCTCTGAGGCCTCCTTTTTTTTTTTCTTTTTTTTTTACATCTGGGAAATAACAAGTCCAGACAGAGAGAGAGGATGTCTAAATGGACTCCTGAAGGAGCAGATAAAAGTGTTTGAAAATAGGTGGATCAGTACTATTATTTTCACCATAAGCTACAAAACTCATGGCAGAAGAGAAAAATCAATTCACGCTACTTGGGTTAGCTGAAGACACTTCTGGAAGAGCAGAGTAGACGCAACCTCAGCTGAAATAAATACATAGCAACTTAGTTCACTCTGTGACTCCTTTATAGTTAAGAACTAATGAAATGTATGTAACAGAATAAAAAAAAATTTAGGCCTCACTGCACAGAGAGTGGGGGAGTGAAAGGCTGAAAGGAACTCCAGTAGAAATAGCACTCTGTTCCAGCAGCTCAGAGATGACGACCCAGTGCCAAAATGGCATTCAAAATGTGAAGTCTGAAGTACTCACAGACATGGATCCATGTTAGCTGTGAACCTCACGTACAAAAGCAAGGAAGCAGAAGGTGGTGTGGCACACCTGAGAAGATAACGACTGTTCTTCAGAAGATGGGCATGTGAGGGACAGGTGGTGGAGTCTGTGTAGAGCACAGAGAATGCAGTTCAATCTCATCTGCTGCATGCAATGTTAACACCCTTTTGCACTCTAGCAGGTGTTATCATTTAAGTCAGATAAAAATTATTAACTTTGTTTTTCACATTTTTTTATGAAAGAATCTATCATGCATGTCTGGCAGTGGTCTTAGTTTTGACAAAACATTTTTATCCCAGTGCAATCACATGAAAAATAAGTATCCTGGGCTTCCCAATGTTTAAGTGATGATAAAGACTGAAAAATTCATTCCATGTCTTGTTCACTATGATTGTCAACTGCTGTAAGTGAATAAATTAATTATTGCATTTAATTAATAATTTAATATAGCCCTTTATGTCTTCTTTTTGATCCCTCTTGAGGCAGGATTTTGTTTTGCTCTGAGACACTTCAGGTTGTTTGAGGATGAGGATGAAGCTACAAGCAACATTAAAAACTTCAAATATAGTAGGCTTGCTGTTTTCATTTTTGTAACAACATGATTTATATTAAAATGCCATTTGGGCATTACTGTTTCAAATCAAATGAAAATGCTTCAAACCCACAAGTGTTCTGCAAGGTAATATTATATTTTGTATGTAAATTGCTTTCTTTTTCTTTTCTTGAGGATTTTTCTATAAATCTCAAAGAAAACAGTCAGCTTCTCTTAAAGTAGCTAAAACCTATAAAGACTCCTTTTTAAAGTATTTATCCAGCACACTCCCATCTTAAAAACTTCCTCTGTCTGAAGGATTCTGTGCAGTCTTAAGGGATGATATATAGATTTCCCAGCAGCAAGAATTTCAAAAGCTCTGATTTAAAAGCTGGGGAAAGCATGGCTTTGTTCTACCCAATTTCTATATGATATAATAATAATAAAAAAAATGACATAAAACAGAATTGGAAATCCTTCAAAAATATTCTAGAAAAATAAGTGATGGTTCTGGATTTAAATTCCAGAGCTGGATCCTATCAATGACAGTATTCTTGTCTGTAAGATTTGCGTATCTGTTGACTCTAATGGCTTTTCACAACAGGACTGTGTAACAAGCACATATGTACAGATGATAGTGGAGCCTTCAGAGGGTAGCACCACGATATAAATTGCAGACTTGCCAGTAAAAAACTGCAGGGTTTTGGATCTGATAAATTAGGCTTTTTACTCCTATGCGTGTGCAGCAACAAACACAGAATGGCCCCTACCCACAGCAGAGCTTTCCCACCTGGTATGACATTGCTCACAATTCAAAGCACAAGTTTCAACAGTTCTTCAGAGAAATACCCTGAAGATAACTTAAAGATTGACTTAAAAATTCCTATGAGTGTGCATTGGATATGCACAAATGTAACACAGAAAACAAGAAGCTCTCAGGTTTTAGAGCAGGAGGGGGATTGTTCTCTAAGTTAGAGTGACATTTTTATTTTGACACGCTGCTCAAAGCCCTGTCCAAAACATGGCCTTGAACACTTCCAGGGCTGGGACATCCCTAACTCCTCTGGGCAGCCTGTTCAAACCTTGTCACCTCCATAGTAAATTTATTTCTAATATTTAATCTAAACCTACCTTCCAGTTTAAAGCCATTACCCCATGTCCTATCACTACGTGCTCCTCTAAAAAGTCCCTCTAAAGCACTCTTGCAAGCCCTCTTTTTTAGGTACTGGAAGCTGCTATAAGGTCTCTCCAGAGGTTTCTCCTCTCTAGGCTGAACAACTCCTATTCTCTCAGCCTGTCTCACTGCTCCAGCCCTCTGGTCATCTCCATGGCCCTCCTCTTCACCCACTCCAATAGGACCATGTCCTTCTCACACTGTGGGCCCCAGAGCTGGATACTGTCCTCCAGGTGGAGTCTCAGAAGAGAGGAGCAGAGGGGGAGAATCACCTCCCTGACCTGCTGGCCACACTTCTATTGATGCAGCCCAGGCTGTGGCTGACTTTCTGGGCTGCAAATGTGCACTGCTGTGTCATGTCAAGCTTCTCATTCCCCAGGATGGCAGGTATGAACACTTGAAAACTTCAGTCTAAGATCCTGAAGCATGATAAATAAATATTTCTATAACAACAGTAAAGCAGGATCAACACACTATCTTGCACTTAAATCTGAAGCTTAGGCACTCTGCAGCCAATTAAAACTTCCAACAAGACTATAGAAATACTGCACCACACATTAACATGTACAGCACTACATGAACAATGACAGGGAGAGCAGTAGAAAAAAATTGGGTGATGGAGGGTAGAAAGACAGTAAACTGTTTTCCTTGGGTTTGGCAAGCTTTCTAGTTCTGCGTTGGTGAAGAGTATTATTAAATATTTTCCACTATTAAAAAAATAGTTTAAAAACCCAGACAACTTAATTGGTATTATTTATTAACATACAAGTTCTAAGAACTTGAAATCCTCGGTTTTGGTCTTTTCTTTCTAGCAGCAAGCCATTGTTCAATTGTTATTTTATTTTCCATAAATGTGGCAAGAATCTATAAAATTACACTTCCAGGTCCTCATTTTGAAAGGTTACCTGGACGTTCAGATTTTACCGTGTTTATCCTATGAAAAAAACTCTCCCACAATCTCCGTTAGCAGTACTCTGATGCTTAGCATCTTGCACTTTTTTAAACCTTTCCTGGTACAAATTTATGATAGAGTACATAATTGCATATGTAAGATTGCCTTATAGAATCGACTCATCTCCTTTGATCGTGATTGTGCATTATTTGTAGGGATAAGAAATGTTAAGGAGATTTTCCTGAATTACTAGGCAGAATTGGAACTAAATATAATCATGCATTTGGTGGAATGAATACATTGTTTTGTTCACACTGGGAGTTTTTATCCTGAATATTTACACTTAATTTTAAGCATGCACTGCATATTATGTATTACACAAGATATAGATGAGAAAGACCTAGATAACATTGATTTCAACTGACACAATCTTTTAAATTCTTTCCAGGCAAACACTTCAGTTCATGGAAAACATACCCATAACTTCCTTATCACGTGTAGTTACAGAACCAAGTAGCAACATTTTCTATCATTCAGTATAACAAGAGGAAACACACCTAGTTTGTTGCAACATCGTCCCTTTGGGGCTGCCATCTTTTTTCCTCTTCTCTTCAGCTTTGCCTAACTGAATTGCTCATATGAATATAGAAAAAGAAGGCAAAAGTAAAGGGTCCTACTGTATTATATCAGGTCAAACCTTTAATATTACTAAGTAATGCTTTGAAAGCGCAAAGGGAAAGCTCTACTACTATCAACCCAGTGAGCATGCTGATTTCTCTCCTCTTCCGCAGAGGAGAGTTCACCAAAAGCAGCATTTCCCTACAAACATAAACCATGTGTTTACAGGTAAAAAGACTCTCACATGGGGCACTAAACATCCACAGGTGACAAACTGTCAAAGTACAATGTGTAGTAAAGTTCCTTACAAAAGAGGCATCATTAACTTTCACTCTAGGAATTCCCCAATATACCATCAGGTGTGAGCCCTTATCAACCTGCCTGGATTGACAATGAGAGCTATGGAGAGCAAAGCAAACAAAAAAAACCTTCTTAGTCCATTATGCTTAGATTTCTCTTCAAGGTGTAGAAATCAACTGACGTGAAATACTATATTTTGCTCTTCAAAAATGACATGTCTGTCTTTGTGAAATTAGTTTCACTTTTAACAAGGCAGTGGAACTTCTAAAACTGCTTGTTCTTCCACTTGTAACTACAACCACAAGTGTTTTCAGTTTGTCGTCAACTGCTAAGCATTTAAATATGTGTGTGCACACAAATTCAAGTCTTTCCTTTTAAAGATATGCATTTATTATAAACTTATATTCATATCTACTCTTTGAAGTGAGCTAAATATCTTCAGTTTACTTTAACAAAAAAAAGTAAAAAATAGTGTCAGATGCAACAGAGGTCTCATTCAAAAGCACCAGATAAAATCTCATCCAAGACCTCAACAAGTTACTGTTATCATCTTTCAAAAGTGAAAAGGATTTAAACTGGAGAGATCAAGATTATTTTTTAGAATTCTGGATTATTCTTACAAGTGATAAAATTCTGCCTTATCCCAACTTCCCCAAAACTTCCACTTATGGTATGATTAAAGAAGGGCCAATCATGCCTTTAGTGAAGCCTGCAAGAGGTTGTTCTCCACACTATGTGAGAGAATGAAAAACAGGCTTAATGCAATAACCCTCATAATGGGAATTATAGAGTGCCTCCCAACAATCATGTCAACACAGAATTTCACAAAATAATCTGAGTTGGAAGGCACCCACAAGAATCATCAAGTCCAACTCTTAAGTGAATGGTCTGTACAGGGATCAAAACCATGACCTTGGTGTTATTAGGATCAAGCTCTAACCAACTGAGCTAATCCCAGGGTCACAATTCCATACATTTTACTCCTTAACAGTAAACATTGCAGGAACACTTCACATAAAAAGATGAATCTAAACCAATTAATGAGTGAGGTAATTTACAGGCTCCGGGTGAAAAACCCACAGCTCACAAGTCTTTTCCTCTGTAGTCATTTTACTCACGATATTGTAAGGATCCTGCAGACTACCCGGTTCAGTGCCTTAAAGAACAACAAACGTGAGCTGGCAGTGTGCCCTTGTGGCCAGGAGGACCAGTGGCACCTTGGGGTGCATCAGAATGAGTGTGGCCAGTAGGTTGAGCAAGGGGATCCTCCCCCTCTACTCAACCCTAGTTGTGCAACATCTGGAGTGCTGTGTCCCGTTCTGGGCTCCTCAGTACAACAAAAACAAGGAGCTACTGGAGAGGGTCCAGCAGAGGCCACAGAGATAATTAAGGGATTGAAGCATTTCTCTTATGAGAGGAGACTGTGGGAGATGGGCTTGTTTGCGTGGAGAGAAGACTGAGAGGGGATCTCATTAATGCAAATAAACATCTCAAAGGTGGATGTCAAGAGGATGGTGCCAGACTCTTTTTGCTGGTGCCCAGAGACAGGGTGAGCAGCAATGGCCATAAATGAAATACAAGAAATTCCACCTCAAAAGGAGGTAGAGCCCTGGAACAGGCTGCTCAGAGATGTCGTGGAGTCTCCACCTCTGGAGGCATTCAAAACCCATCTGGACACTGTAATGTGCTCTAGATGACCTTGCCTTCTCAGAGGGTTGGACTACATGATCCCCAGAGGTCCCTTCTAACCCTAACAATTCTGTGATGTTGTGAACAACTTAGTTAAAAATATCAGAAGAGCATTAAACAAATCCTCTAATATGGAAAAAATACAGTTTTCTATATTAGTATCTAATCATGTTCTATAACAGACCTCTTCACTTTGAGAAAATTTTGTTTCCTAGAAAACTGATCAGAAACTATTGAAAAGACTTCATATCATGCTATAAATTTTAAATAGCACAAGTGAAATTCAAATATAATTATCTTGTGTTAGGCCAGCTGATACAGCAACCAAAACCTGAAAAAAAATTTGCAGTTAGTGTCCTGTCATAAATTCATACAAAGAATAGAAAAATCCAGGTTAAATGCAGGTTAAGGATTATAGCTCTTAATGTAACCTAATTACATAAATAAATTGGACCTCAAGAGATGAAGTGGTAGTTAACCTCTGCCGATAGAGAGAAGGGGAAGCTGTTAACACCTGTGTAAAAGAAGGCAGGCAGCAAAATTTCTTTGAGCTATAAAAGCAATATCTCTGCCTATTTCACAATTTTTAGTGTCTTTGTTGTTAATTCATATTGAGATAGTCTTTTCAAAGTATTTTATATGACCTCTCCCCAATTTTTCCTTACTTTATCCTTAGATTATCAGAGAGTTACTGAAATGATGCTATTTTAAACTGGCAGTTCTGCAATAAGAAATGTAACATGCACCTTCAATACAGACAGATTAAGGAAAGACTAAAACCCTCATGAGCAAAAGAATGGATGCTGCCAAAGCTATGACGAAAACAAGAGGTAAACTGCAAAATCATTTGGTTAGCCAAAAAGAGAAGCGTGCCTAAATGGCAAGAACACCTTGTCAGCTCACAAATATGAAGGTTCTTGTATGAAAAGATCCTTTGAGCTTAATCAGAGAAGAGTAGCAAATCAGAAGTATTAGTGTAGTAAAATATCTGCAGCTATTTTATAACATTTAGTTGGTTATGCCTGCTTGAAGACAAATCAAATTATTCAAATAAATCAGTTCATCATATTGTATGACAAAAAGACAGAACCAGACAGGAAAGACTAAAGGGAGCTAAACTCAAAACACATCTAAAGCAAAAGTCATAATCTGTCAAGTTTGTGGCCAAGAAAGCACAAGGCGTTTCCCAAGGAAGCAAAAATTCTCCAGACCAAGTTTTAAAAAGTCAGAGATGGCAATGCTGTTTTACAATAAGGGCATACTTTTAGACATTCAGATTAGAAAATTCTTTCACCAGAAGCAGAAGGCACTCCCCAGTTAGCCACATCACCTTAGCCAAGAGGCAAAGTATCTTGTTCAACAGAAAGTAGAGATCAAAAATGTATTCAATATGTTTCTACATATAAATTTGTGCTGAAGACCAGATGTTGCTATCTCGTTGTCCTTCTCCCCTCTTTTCCTGTCCTTTGTTGATCATTAAATAATGAGATTTTGTCACTGGTGTCCTTTTAACTAATGTTAAGCCCCATCTTTAAACTGCTACAAGATCTGGAAAGAAAAAATGGCTTCATAATGCCTTAACATTCTAACTGAACTCCTGATCTATGTTGGGAATTCAGTCAAAGCAAGGAGATATGGATAAACAGGAAAAAAAAATCATTTTTTCATTACAGGTATTGTTTAGCCCAGTAGTGTTCAATTATCATAATTATTCTCAGATTTAGCACACCTTCATAAAGGCCAGCTGAACTACTCATGTGTATTTTACTAACAAGTTACTAATTACCTAAAGTTTACTTTGGATTTACTTCAATTTTTCAATAATTTTAAATAATAGACATTATTTCTAGAGAAATGAAATCAAAAGATTAATCTGTTTCTTTACAGAGAGTTTAGAAATGTTTGCATTTTTGAGTTTTTTTCTAGAGAATTTACTGAAAATAACCCCCCAGAATATTAAACACTCTCCAGGCTCAGCAATTATGACAGAATTGATGCTTGAAGAAGTTTTTCAAAAAAAACCTGACTGTGAACTTTCTAAGCCTCGCTAAACATTCTGGGTGTTTTCACAAGGGCCATAAACAGGACTAGAAATTAGACATGAGTAAAAAGTACACAGAGATTCCCTTACATTAAACAAGATCACCTTATTCCACTTAGTAAGAATAACCGCTCTTGTAGTGCATTTATAGCGTGGTCTGAGTTGCTTGCAAATTGTGTTTTTCTAAGCACTAGGTATTCTTAGGTGACACTACTGAGGTCTGATTGCATTTTTCAAAGTATTCATAAAGAAGTTTATACTTAGCAGCAACAGTGATGGAAACACGTTGCCCAGCAGAACACAGTACACTTAGCACTCAAGTACAGAGTGAGTATACAGTGTTTGTATATACCGATGAGCATTGCATAAATTAGAGATCAGGAGAAACTGTATCCCCAAGATGACACTGTCAGCATCTTCTCCCCACTTTCTAACTCTCTACTTCATTGTAAATCTAAAAAGCTTCAACATAAGTCTGCTGCTAAAAAATTTACTTCGTAATAAATGAAGCTTTGAAGTACAGTATGGATATAAGAGGAGTTATAAGCTTGCCTACTAGAACTATATGTTACCACTTGAAATATCATTTAGGAAGACTTGATGAAACATACTAACGTTATAAACAAATACTTTGCAAGTGATGTCCCAGAGCGCCCAATATACACAAGATCCTACTATCAAGGTTCACTGGCCTACATATCTTCAAGACTACAGCCAAGTCCAACTGAAAAATATAATTTCAGAAAAATATAAATTCAGAAATTATGCTCTAAGGATCTTCATCAGAGAGAATGAATTCCTGTTCTTGATAGGAATTATCCACAGAAAAGAATTATCCCAGTTCAAAATAAAAGCTAAATACATTTTACTGAATAGTAAGTCAATTTTGCATGTAAAACAGAATCTTAGCTTATCAAATTTAATGCATTTTGGAAAGAAAATTCATTTTTCAGATTTATTCTTTGATTTTTAGAAAGCCCAAAATATGTAAAAACAAATCAAATAGAACAAACACATATTGTATTTAAAAAATTACAATATCTCACCCTCTAAAAGCATCCACTTTTAGTATCCTTAGTATATCTGCACCTGAGCACACAAATAAGGTAATATAGGAATTAACACCTCATGGTGTCACACTCAAGGCTATCTGGGTCTCCCAGGGCAGTGAAATTCCCTAGTACTAGGCTAGCTTCTTGTTTGGTTTGCCCTCCTCATCTGTGCTAGCCACATCCAGGCATAAAATTTTTCAGTTTAACTCGGACAAAAGTCAACGTATGACTCTGGTGTCTCATTGAGTCGATTTTTTCCAACAGACCTTTTCTGGCCAATTTAGAAGTCAACCTATAGTTGTGTTAAAGAAAATGTGCACTCCTGAGTGTCATAGGTATTTTTTGACATATTTTTCTCTTCACACGTCAGTCCCTAGTACATGAATTGGAAACAACATCCTTCATTCCTCTGTCTTGTCAACTAAGATTTTAATTTCCTGAGTGCAGTGACTTGTGTACATTTCCAAGCCTCCCTGCAGAGAGCTTTGAATTCAGCTGGGGCCTCTGGATGTTGCTGAGGCTCCATGGAAGGTGGCAGGCACACAAAAGCAAAGTGGAGGATCCAAAGCAGAAGTGATTCCTACTGAATTAGAGCTCATAAGACCACCTCATTTAAAAATTCCACAGTAGTTCTACTTACCATGCATGTCATTCACCAAAGTGCTTGCATAGCATCTGCCACCCACAAATAAAGAACTGTCTAAGAATGAGGAAAGGTGCATAAAGCAAGTCAGAGTGGTTGTTCCACCATGTTCTGTTGTTAAAGGGATATGAAAAAGGTAAAACCACCAGATCAGAAATTACTTCACCACACAAAAGCAAAAGGCAGCAAAGAATGGTTATGCATCAGGACTGACAGACCAGATGAACCCAGCTACCACACAGTAACACTGTGAGCTTCAAAAAGATTTTTATTTAAGCATGTATTAAACTCCCTCAGAACTTTCCTGCCAACAAATATTGTACTGGCTTAACTAGAATAGAATCGTCAGAATTCTGCAGCCCAGTCCACATGTACATGTCATTACAGAAGCACAAAATGCTCATACAAACTGACATAAAGTCACACAAGAATAAGAGATCATTAGAGCAATGTAAATGCATCCAGCCTAGAAAAACTGCTTCTTTAACAGAAAAAAAACGACAGCCATAACTAGGAGCATCATATTTTCACCTAAGCAACCTGACTTTCTGATAACAGATATGCTCAACCAACACAATGCAAAGGTTCACAGAAACAAGAAGCAAGGGGATTCTGGAACAGAGGCAGAAGCTCACAGATGAAAAAGAAGGGAGACACTGAGTGCAGTCATTATAACAAAGTTACCTTATTGCTCACCAAATATTACTACATTATAGCTACAGGGTATCAGAGAGATTTGATTTCAGCCTACTAGCTGCCAAAAAAATATAGAAAAAAATTTTATAAAAATTACGCACGGACCAGATCCGTACTGAAATGAAGAACAAATGAAGCATTCGCCTTACAGTGGCAAATACCCTGATTATATATGGGCAGAAACAAAACTGGAAAACCATTATATCGTGTATGCTCAGTGCGAGAAAACAGTTCTTGTGCTTAATATATTGGTAGCACTAGGCCCAAGCACTTCAGTAAACACAATCAAAGCTGCACAGCTGGAATTTGTAACCAACTGAGTTTATGAAGAGCTGCTTAATAGAGACAGTGCCATCTGGGCCAATTACAGACCACATATCTTAGGCATTATGGAAAATGATTCCAAGTCACTATGTTAAAATTCAACATAGTCTTCTTTTGTCTTGCTTTCCCTTTGGTGTCTAAGAAACGAGGACAAGTAGCAATGATTTTGGCTCAGCCCAAACATACGATAACTCTGGGGAAATTTCCTACCTACCTAGTTGAAGGGATGCAAAAGGGTTATAAGGAAAGAAGTCACCATAACTTTCTGAAAGTTTCAATATACATAACCCCCCCCCCCCAAACTAACACAATTTTGGACTTGTGTATTCCTTCCCATGCTATATACAAAGTACTCATTTGGGAACAAGCAGACCAGCTTTCACTTCTCTAGAATATTCAGATCACATGAAAGAAATAAAAAGAAAACGTGCTGTATTGCCAACAGCACACCATTACAATAAAGCCTGTGCAATAAACCAAAATAAAATAGAACTATAAGAATATGAACGTTATTACACTTCTGATGCCCAATCTGCCAACATTTTGCATCAGCACAATTGATGTATATTTTATGCCTTATTTGTTTGCTTTTCTTCTAACAGATTCTGCATAGGCAAAATAAATCATGCACGAGACAAGTCCTTTTCACTCCCAGTAGGACTGTAATATGTAGTTTGTCCAATGTAAAGTCAATCTCTATTTAAGAATAACACTAAGGTATACAACCACCAGCTGACATGTTAAGGGAAAAAAAATCCTACGTTTAGGGTTGCTCATTGGTTGTAAATAACTTACTGAATACCCAGCAGTAAAAATTTAATCGGGCTACATAAAACTACTTGAAGTTACCTTAACACCTTAAGGACGAGATACCCTCCCTGCAGAGAATACTGGGATCTCACTCCTCATTCCTTTGAGGAACACTGCAAAAAGAACAATTAATCCACAGAATTAACCTTTTAGCCTCCTCACATTGCTGCCCTGGAGGGCTGTTCCTTTTTCTCCTCCAGCAGAAGACACAGCAATGACATATGTGGTAGATATGTTCAGTAGGCGTTCAAATAGGTACCAAAGCAGTATCACAATGAGTAAGTAACACTGAACTTTCCTGTCATAAAATTACTTCAGAAAAGAGCTTCATTCCAGTGCTTTCACTGAAATTTGTGACAACTCACCTGGCAAATGTAAAAATAGCAGTGCTCAGTAGGGAGCTGCTACCATCTGCCTTCAGTGACTGTCTCTGTAAAATAATTGCTTCTTTTATTACTCTTCAGGGAAAAAAAAAAGCTATAAAAATTATGAACACTCCTGTTTCACAGTAACTTCTATGATAACAAATAAAATCCGTTTTATTATAGATAATAAGGTTTGTATTGTTTAAATCTACAAGCAAATAGGAACAAGAAGAAATGGGGAAACGACTGGGGGTAAAATTCGAGAAAACTGGGAAGTTATACTAATTTTCCAATTAAAGTTATTACAGTATGGAAATTATAGGGCGAAATGCAGTGGCTACTTCCTTGATGAAATGTGGTTGACATGCCCAAAACCACAGTGACACCCCCTTCACAATACATGCTAAAGGGTCTGCTGATACCCTTGCAGGGCAGGGAACTTGATGGTATCTTGTAGCTGATAAACCATGTAACACCTGTCAGCCAAGGGAGACAGGAGAAGATGTCTTGCTGCTGAACCAGAATGCTCTCCTCAGATGAACTAGGTTCATTATAATCTAATTATTATACTAACTCACACCTCCATCCCACAGTTGCCCATATCCAAGGTACAACCACCTCCCACTGAGCATGAGCTCTATGTTTTATTGACTGTATCTTTGAGAGCCAAGCGAGAGAATTTTACACCAGTCAAAAACAAAGGTGCAAACCTGGAGTCACTCAAGCTCCACCTAAGCATAAAGAAATAGTATAAAAAAAAGTTAAGAATTACGAGACTCCATCAAAATTTGTGGGATCAGTTGACGGGCTGAACCTCTCTTCTACCCCATAAAGATGCCTATTGGGTAAGTGCCTTACTCCGAGCATGCTAAATTATTATCTCAAGTTAGGTTTTACTGGGGATTAGAGCTTGCTGTATATTGCTTTTGTGTGTTTTTGCAGTCAGATACTATCACCAGAAATCTTCAAACCTTAACCTGTCACAGTTTTCTGTTCATTAGTAATGTGTTATTCCATAAACTCTTAGTGTGAGTCCTTCATGGGTGCCAGCTGTCACTGGCAGTGCATAACATACTTGACTAAAAGTGTGGAGACCTGGGAGTAGGTTGTCTTTATGTTGTTAGCATGTGTCCTTGACCAAGTTAGCCAAACTGTCCTCCAATCCAGTGGATTTGGGGGTATGGGGATCCAGTGAAAGGTCCCCATGAGGGGTTGGGGGACCACAATGGTCTCAGTTTTCCTTGGACACTGACAGACCAATCAAGAACAAACTTTGAGGAAATCCTCCCTTTCTTATGTCAGCAGACTACTGCTAAGAAGAAAAATATCATTCAAAATAACTTAGGGAAGTCTAACAACACACTGATCATTCACTGTGTAACAGAACAAAAGGAAAGTAAAATCTCACAACAAACTGATGGAAACACCTTTGAAAGCAAAGATATATACAGAAAGATATTGTTTTATGGTATCAAGATATTTCCATAATCAGTACCATTAGATTTATTCTTGCATACTGAAATGAATATTCTAGTTGGATGTTGGCATAGAGTTGAACTAAATGAAGCATGAAATTACAGACAGGTATTCTTATGCTATTTGCTACTTAAGTGCTTCTGCATTTTTTTCACCAAGAGTTCTCAAATTACTTTATAAATACCAATATTCCATTTTACAGGTGGGGAGACTGAGATGCTGAATAGTGACATTTGCTGTATAGGAATAACAAGTAGTTTAGTAACAGAGGTTTCACACCTACTGGGGCTTAATTCAAACAGTACTACCTCATGAGCTACTCTCCCATGGCACGACTATGCAAATAACTTCACCAGGGGCAGGGGAGGAATTGTCTGCCAAGATCATCAACTCCTGCATGTTTTTATTTCCCTGAAAAATCCTCTCTCTAGCTGTAGGTTGTCAAACAAAGAGCATTAAATTCCCTTCATTTAATATGCAAGAGACTAGTGAAATGTTCTCGCAGAGTTCAAGCTAATCATAAGGAGGTAGTTTTGGTTGGGTTTTTTTTTGTTTTGTTTAAAGGGGTTCGGTAAGTGATGGTTTCTACTCCACTCTATTCAGTGTCTGATGTTAGTCTCCTTCACTTGCTTTTATGGCAAGGGCATCAAAGCAAGTTCACCATGGAAGGAAACAAAAAAAGATTTAGGAATTTAGCTTATTGGAGACCACACTGTAACAGTATCCCAAACCTCGAATTTGGTAGCTAGACACCTACAGAGCTGGGGAAGGTGGAGAGAGTCACTTTCAGAGTCCTTGCCCAGGGACTGTTTTGACTGATTAATCATTTAGTATAAAATACAGAAATAACCCCGGGTATATATAGCAGAATAAAACATTGATTCTAAGTTTCTGAATGTTTGATTTTTCAATACAGAAACATTTTTATGCTTTTGAGGGTTTTTTAAATGCTTTCTGAGGTCTGTAAAGATATATGCATACAATAGCAAAGGAAGTAAACAAATAATTTTCTTTATCATAAGAGAGACAAAAAAAAACCACTACAAGTTTCTCAGCCTAAATCAGTACTTTTTAGAGCTACACCTTTGTAGTTTATTTTACAGTAAACTTAAAAGATGAATTGTCCAATGACACATCACACTGAAGGAGGTACCTTTATTGTTGATTGTTAATTTGCAGAATAATTCGTGATTATTGTAAGGGGAAGAAACTGTGTTTCTTAAGAAATTTAGCATGTTTTTTGCCATGGAAATTAAGAAAAGTATTTTGAAAGATGGAACTGCAATGTCTCCACAGTGAGTAACAAGGCTCTGGGATAAGTTAAAAAACAGCTACTTCTACCAACACGCATTCTCAAGATATTTCAAAAATTCACCAGCTCCTATGAAGTGCCAACAGGAACCAAAAAACCCCAAAATACACAAATACCCCCCAAACAAACAAACAAACAAACAAACCCCCATCAACAACAGAAAAGAAACAAAAACAAAAAAAGGATAAACTGCCCAAACCCTAAAACAAACATTTACATCAAAAAGAAGTGTAAAAGCTCAAAGTTTGAGAGAGAATAGACTTCCAAGAAATAGAACTTTTAAATAATGAAATCCGTTGAATATTAAAGCATGTTTGACCAAAATAAAACCCACAAAAAAATCCCCAAAAACAAACTCCCAAAAAGATATCAGTCATGTTTTCAATTGTAATTTTTGTGGGAAAATGTAATTCCAAAAATGTGAGTTTAGTTAACAATTTTTCTTTATTAGCAATATTATTGGTGGTTCAGGCTATGAAGAAAAAAAAGTTTCTACTACCATTTCTTTTTTAACCTAAATTTCCACCAACTAGAAAATGAATCTCCAATGTCAATGAAAATCTTCAATCCATTCTATTTCAGTCTATGCATTTCCCTCATTTCTTTATATGAAGCACCTCCATCAGCAATTTTACATATTATTTCTAGCTAGTACTATCACCTTTGGTAGAGAACAAGTGAAACACCAGAACAGGCCAAGAAATCTTTACAAAATCTTCAATCTTAGTTTGTAGTTTCCAGTTGGGGCCCTGTATGATAAAAAATATGAAAAGCTTCCCTCAGTAAATTCTTATCCTGAATTTGTATGATCAGGATTTTTGGATCAGGAGAATGACTGGCAACTAAAATTTGTAAGATCCATGAATCTGGCCCTCCACCTCTGTACTCTTTCATCTACTCTTCTGTGCAATGTCAGTTACGGAACATCATATTTTTTAATTCTTTCTTGTGAATAGCCTACATAAAAGTAGGAAAAGTAACAACCAGGAAAAAAATTACCTTTTTTTTTTGAAAAACAATCCTTTGTCTCTCATGAATCACAATATTCACTTTTCAAAATATGGTCATGCACTAAAAATTAGATTAAATGTGTTATTTTTTTGGTTTTTAAGTAGCAGAAATAGGCAAATTGAGAAATACAGGTTTGTTTACACTCTTTAAGACAGATATATAACAGAGGAGGGAGAACTGAGGCAATATTTACATAAAGCATGAGATAAAATGCTACATTTTTTTATACAAATAGCAGACAGCCAATAAGATCTATTCTGTGTTGAACAAAGACAAAACAATAAATCTATATGAAAGTGTTATAGCAGAGGGGCACAGTGGTCAACTTACGAATTTCTAGAAAGAGACTGAGGATATAAAGCTGCTTCAAAGACAGTCCAGAATTGTTTTCTCAGCTAGTCTTTTCACAGGTTTTTCAGTACAAGGCTACCCATGAAATACAAGTTTTGTCTGGGATTTGGACTCAAAGGTTCATATAGATCACTTCCAACTTGAGGTATTCTATGATTCCATGATCTGCAAAATTATTGCCTTTTTCAGTATCAACTTCAGCAGGCTACCCTGGAGATTTATGACACCAGTTTCTCTCAGCATTCTAATTTAATTTAGATTATGACAAGCCCATAGCCATGCAAAGGAAAAAAAATCATAGATTTTATTTCTATAGGAAGTTCTTAAATAAAATAACCCTGAGCAGACTTAGATCTCCAGGGTGTAACACAAGAAAAAAAAAAAAAGTAAATTAAATTAATTCTTTTCGTTAATTCCTTAGGTTCTCTGCTTAAGCTAGACAACTGATTTGTGTGCTTTAATCACTTCCTTGTGGATTACTACTCAACACCAGCATATCTATGTCCAGAATGGAGCAGCAGAACACTTGAACACAGGAAAGAACATCTTTAGTGACATTCTTGTACAAATCCTGAGATGTTCCTTTAAGAGAAGATGGTGCAGCATATGGCAGCACTATGCCTCTGATAGCAGTGTCCTTGCCTTACTGGTGCATATTTTGCAGGACTGTAGAGGCTGCAGACACGGGTTGAAATAAAAGACCTACATATTCATCCTCTGGGGCAGGCAGGTTTTATATCTCTAACTATAATGTATTTGGTAATAGGAGCACACCACAGATGCCTCCTCAAGGCAGTCCAGAATTCCTGTCTGCAAATGGCACATAAGGTTTAATCAGCATATGAGAAAGAAGGAGGGAAGCATCTGCTGACCTGCTCTAGCCAAAACACAGACAATTTCATTCTTTTTAAGATGAAGTAAGGCAGCAAGCAATCCCCTATTTTATTCTGGGGAAAATGCAAGGCAGCCAAGCATCCCTACTAAATCAAAGTATCGTGAACTCTTCTGAAGCTACAGTTCTCAGTGGAGGCTGGAATCTGCTAAATTAAAACATTAAAATATTACTTAAGTAATCAACATTTTATAAATAGGATAGCAGTTTCCTCTGTAGCCAAATCTCCATATGTGAGACAACAAGAAAATGTTTTCATATTTTATGTGTTAACTTTTCTGTAGACGTACCTCATTTAAGATGATATCTTGTTAAAATGCCAGGTCTCAAATAGCTGTACTATAAGAAAGAGTACTGGGTCATATGCTCAGCTGCTATAAATCATTCACTTCAACAGAAATAACTCAATGTACATCAGCTACAGATCTAGCACTGTTTATTGCTGAACTTGCATAGACAGAAGTGCTTTGAAAAAGCAGTGCCGATGATGTCCCTGTCATTCATTTCAGGAATGTATTTTCATGATGACTGGTCAAAGTTGCCTTTTCCCTTGCATTTCCCCTGCTTTATATTATGGGCAATTTTATATCTTTCTATAGAAAGTTATAATCGAAAAAGAAAACATCTTTAATTGATGTGAATATTTGTTTTGCTGAGGACTGGAATGCTGACTCAGAAGTTGATTGAGAACACCCTTCCTCAGTGACTGGCTTCATATCTTGTAGATTTGAGACGATAGGAGAAAGTCTTTTTTTTAGTACCATTTGCTTTAAAAAAAAATCCTGAAAAATCCACTGGAAGAAATTCCTTGCCATCATCTGTGCTGTTTCTATTCCTCCTTACTGCAGTATTTGCAATATCGCTGAGTTCAGACTAGCTGCAGCAGCTTTTAACAGAGAAGAAAGGTTGGCTGTGTGAAGTAGGTCACCTGCGAGCTTTGAACACCATTCTAGCTTCAAGTACATCAAATGCCTTCAGTCCTTCAAGCAGGTGGCTAGCATGCATTAGGGAGGCATATGGAACACCATCTTCATTAGGTCAGAGATCCTGGTAGTGTGATAGAAAAGCAAAGACAAGCTTGACTCCTGTGCCCTATATGAATGCCTTCCTGCTGCTTCCACCATTTCAGTTCCAATACACAGTGAATACATACCATGCTTACACTTCATGACTGCAGGAAAAAAGCCACAGGGCTGTTGTCATGAAGCTGATCCTGTAGGACACCTCCATGCCTGCAACAGCAGACTGTGGCTGAGGTGATCAGACTCTTCCACAGAACATCCAAAACGCATGTGGGTGAGATAATCACAAATTCCAAATAAAAGTGCTTCTATATTTAGAGGTGCCTATACTTCAGAAACATTGAACAGGAACCTGTGAGTGCACAGTGTCAACTTTCAGGTCATTTCTCTTCCTTTTTCCAGACAGAAGTAGAGGTCCCCACCACTGACAGATTCACCTCTCATTCAGTGTATACACTGAATTATTTCTTTCCTTCAGACAACTGGGTTGCTCCCTTGGCATTACTGCAAGTCTGTGCTTGATAGTGTCTGTTCTGAGATCACTTGGATCAGACATACCAACCAAGAGTCAAAGAATCACAGAATCACATCGGTTAGAAAGGACCTCTGAGATTATCAAGTCCAACCCTTGATCCAACACCACCGTGGTTACTAGACTATGGCACTAAGTGCCACATCCAGTCTCATCTTAAAACCTCCAGGGACGGAGAATCCACCACTTCCCTGGGCAGCCCATTCCAATGCCTGATTACCCTCTCTGTAAAGAACTTTTTACTAATATCTAACCTAAACCTCCCCTGGCACAGCTTAAGGCCATGCCCTCTTGTCTTACTGCTGGTTGCCTGAGAGAAGAGACCAACCCCCACCTGGCTACAACCTCCTCTCAGGGAGTTGTAGAGAGCGATGAGGTCTCCCCTGAGCCTTCTCTTCTCCAGCTCCCTCAGCCTCTCCTCATGGGGCTTGTGCTCAGGTCCCTTCCCCAGCCTGGTTGCTCTTTGGACCTGCTCCAGCACCTCAATATCCTTCCTGAACTGAGGGAGAACTTTATTTCTGCAAAGATAGTAGAGGCTTCCTTGGTCAACTAGAGAAGCAACAGCCTGCAGTGAGCTCTGGGGTCAGCAGCACAAGAATAACATTTAGAATAAATGATTTAGAATAACATAACAGACTTAACATTTGCCAATGGACTTGTGCTGCCAGGAGGTCTTAGAAATGTTTTCTTCTTACCCTACTGCACTATAAGAGAGTAGGAACAATGCAATGAACTTTATTCTGAAGCCTCTACATCTATATTGTAGAGGTATGTGAGTGTTTCCCATCTGCACTAATCCAGAAATAATATGTCTGTCACACTGGTATCCTAAAATAGAGTTAAGGAAGGCAGCAAAGAAGCAGAGTAGAATTCAATGAGATTTGATTTCTTGGTCATGATATCCATGGACAACATACACCACCACACACCAGAATACATCTAGTGTTGACAGCCCTTTTTCCCAGCTAGACTGACCATCCCGCAAACCTTAATCCTCTTCACTAGTCTAGGCAAAGAATTCCCATTTGTTAGTTTTATCCCTATATCACATTCAGTATTTAGTCATAATAGTGCTGTGGCATGCAAGCAGGTGAACGCAACAACAGATGGTCTTTGAACATGTTTCACCTTTTGCCTTGATACTGAGGGTTTAACCATGTTGAGTCTTAAGCCCAGCTGGCAACTAAGCACCATGCAGCCACTCACTCACTGCCGCACCCCAGTGGAATGAGGAGGAGAACCAAAACTAAAACTCATAGGTTAAGAGAAGAACAGTTTAATAATTGAAACAAAAGAAAAATATAATAACAATAGTAAATAATAATAATGATAATGATAGGAAAAGACAATAAAAACCCAAGGAAAAACAAGCGATGCACAACACAGTTGCTCACGACCCTCAGACCAATACCAGGCTCCATCCTCTAACCCCAGCCAGCCATTAGCCCTTGTCTAACAGTGGTCCCACAGGCCCTACTAAAAGGTTTGTCCTCATTTTTCTTATAGGCCCTCATTAAGTATTGAAAGGCCACAAAAAGGTAAGTCTCTGGGGAAACATCTCCAGGTCTCTCCTGGTTGAACGTGAGTCATCCCCAACATACAGCTGGTGTGCAAACATGACTATGAGTCAATCATCTTTACTCCATAAGAGTGGACAGCCCAGGACCTGTTGAACTCTCCAGCATGGCAGAGGTCTGCACACCAGGATCTCGTCTCGACTAGGGAAATCTCTCAAGGTGAGAAATTCCTTTCTGCAACAGATTCACAGTGTGATTAATAGCACACTGATCTTTGACATTTTAGCTAAGTAATATTAAGCATTGATTGTAGGCATATAATTCGTTGGACACAAACTATTGACCAAGTCTCAGACCAGGTCTGGATCCAGCCACACTTAAACTCTCCTCAGAAGGGAGTTTAGAAAGCAAGGGAGTCCTTTCTGAAGCTCATGACTAAATAGAAGAGTCTCCCTGACAGTTTTATCTGACCCTGTGCTCTATGCAGTAAGCAATCAAGTATACCTTGACATTGAATCTTGTTAAACCACTGCCACATTTACAATCAAACTTCATTAAATCAGTTTTATATCAATAAACATACTGCTGCTTCTCTGTTACATGTGAAGGCATCACTTCCTCCATGACATCTGGGTATAAGATTTCAATTACAATACCTATTTTCAAGAGCTTATCTCCTGATCAATTAATTTTCTAGTATCTTTTCCCCAACCAGGAGGATATCTTAAAATATATCTTTTAAGCAGTTGCAATGAAAGTGTGCTCATGTGACTGGCTGAATAGGGAATAGGTGTAAAAAACACCAAAAAGACATGTAAGAGAACTTTCACCTAAAAACTATGGAAACCCACACTTATTTTTGACATTTAACTTGGTTTCTTTTGGGAATCTTTCAACTGCAGCAGATATTTAGGCTGTTATGGTAGACCAATGGTTTTGACAGTAATTGGTTGGGACAAATAAATGTTGAACTTCAGTTTGGCTAATCCAGGGATATCAGAAACTGTGTCTGAGAAAGAAGGTCTGGAAAAGTTTATGTGAGGATGTTTATGTGCAAAAATAATATAAAAACAACACATGAGAAGTTTTACTCCAAAGGTTAATGTGAAAAATGAACAGTCATAGTACAGCAGAAAATTATTGTGTGATGCTTCTTTGGATTTTTGTTGGGTTGTTGTTTGGGGGTTTTCTTTAATTAAAATTAATCTAGGGAGAGGGAACAAAATGAACCATAAACAATACAGTTCAACAAAAAAACATTATTCCAAATACAAGGGGAAGGCTCCCAGTAACCAACCTTTTGTGATTTAGACTCTGTAAAATTACAGCTGACAGTGATTTTCATCCAAGAAGCTGCAAAAGAGAATACATTAATGTAACATTTTAAGGCAAGCATTGTTACCTTTATTCTGATGGAGGACAAAGCACTGAATAGTGTGATAAAGAGACTATTCATATGCATTCAGTATTTACATAATATCTGACAATGATGAGTTGTATCAGATTTCAGTGTGTGCCCAGTTTACATAGTCATAAACAGATGTGAAAGTACGGCCCTAGTTTATGGACTGTTTATGGACAGTTTATTTCCTTATTACATGCAAACAAGGCCTCACTTGAGTTGATGCAATATGCAGAGTTAGAGAAATAAGCCACACTTGATACTCTACACTTTTCTCTATGCAAGTAAGCGATAATATCTTTTCATTCATAACCCAAAAACATAGGAAAACATTCTCAATGTGCAGACACAAAACTGATTAAAGAGTTAGACTGTCAGTGGAGCAGTTTACTGGCAACTACTTAGCTGAATATCACAACAGAGCAGCCTCCTATGATTTGGACTAAATTTGCCAAAAGCACAGAAAGATTTCATAGTTTGTAAGAAGAACTGACAAGAGTTCAGGGACTACAAATAAAGAGAAGAAAATTATAAATTCACCACCGAGTGTAGACACCCAAAGCTTAAAGACAATGAACATAGAAGGAAAAAGAACCTCAGGAAGTCTGAGGGATAGGGGCAAATATATCTTTCCTTAAATAGTAGCCCTGAAGCTTGAAAAACAATTCACCAGTTGTTATTAACCCTATATACTTTGCAAAGCAAAGGGCCAGTGGAGTTAAATTGCATGTTTGGTACAGCAGGCAAGCAATGCTAAGAAATACAACATGAATGATGGACTATTTTGACAGAGAAAACCAAAATATACAAGAAGAACAAGCATTCAAGTTCCCAAAGATTATGGTGAAGTAGAAAGTCTGCTTACCTAACTTTCCTTAGCTGCTTAATATAATTCATACTGAGACCAATCTAAACTGTCATAGCCTGACTGCAGACTTGCCTTGAGATGATGGGAATGGCGGATTCTGATTACATGACATCCCATCTTAGAAGTTTGTAAACAATCGTGTTATGCCATTGGCAGTGCCACCAGCTAGGGCACCACCTTCATGTGTCTTTTTTCTGAGCCATCATTTCTGGAATATAATGGTAAGCAATACCTCCCCTTTTGATTTACCTGGACTTTGAGTACACATGATCAGTATCGAATACCTACAGAGGAAATGCAGAAGTATTCTGATAGAAATGAAAACTTCGGCCCTGGTTTGCTTGACTCTTAGAGCTCCATGCTCTGCTTCTTCTGGCCATGCAGAAACAGCTCACGATCTGTCATAGCTTTGTGCCATTCTGAAACACTGTCAGACTGTTACCTATCCCACAGAAAACAGCATGCACGCATGCAAGTAGCTACCAACCTAGAAATGTATTTCAAGGCGCCAGTAGGGGCAAACACGAACAACCTATCCTCTTCACGAAAAACTTCTGACAGTATTTCAAGCGCAGTGGTGGTTTTAATTTGTCAAGGCTGTCTTGAGAGAGAGGAAGAAAAAAAAAAAAGGCAAAAAACCCCCTGAGAGTTTGAAACTCAGGCCAAAATATTCCTGCTTGTGTGCCTTAGGTTGTCATCAACAGAAACCTGTCCTTTGGCACCTAAGTCTAACGGCCTTTATTTCATCATCCACAGCTACTAAAGGCTTTGACAAGAGACAATTACAAGATTCACCACCTCTATAAATCACAGCATTTTTATTTGCCCACCTATTTTTAGTATAAAACCCTAAAGAGAAAAAAAAGCTCCTTGAACAGCAAAGTGCAATTGTTGTCAGCCAAGTTTGTCCCCAAATATATGATGCAGTTAAAAAAGAAAAAAACAAAGATACTTTGTAGTACCTATGAAATTGCTTTAGAGACAAATACAGAAGTCAAGCCTGGCCTCTAGGTGAAAAATTACTCTGAATTAATTAAAATTCAATTGTTAATATGTAAATGTAGCATAAATATGTTGTGAAGGATTACTATAGTCCAAATTTTTCAAGAAAGATCTCAATACATGCAATAGGACATAATCTCTTAGTTATTCATTACACAGACAGAGTTTTGTTGCTAGAAGAACAGAAAATCTGGTAAGAATCAACCAAAATATATAACTCCAGATAAAACCTTACAAAATCTATACTTTAACAATAAGAGCATTTACCTAAATAAGGATTCATCTAGTCATAAACTAATGTTTCCTTACTATCTAGTAAAAGTATAGATATCTCCGCATGAGAGAACTTGATATATATTTTATTTCAAAATGTTGTGTCTACATACAGATCCACAATAAAAAGTTGACTGGATTTTGGTGTCAGTCACAGTAGACAAATTCAAGCAAGTCAGGAAAGGAGAACTGAGCCTCCTTGCATCATTCAGCTAAAAATCCAAACAAGCTTTTCCATGAAGTTGCTAGAAGCACTGGGCACTCCCATAGCACAGCTGTAAACCAGAAATGCAATCAGCTCACTACTGGACTGCAAGCAGAAAACATGCCTAGTAACAATGCCTCTATGTTGGTTTTGAATAAAACTTCTGTGGACAAAAAAAAGAACAAACAAGAACCACCACTGGACAGTGCAGACAACTTGCAGGTCACTGAAATCTGTGGCAGCTACAGAAACCGAAAACAGGTGGAAGAGGCCCCTATAGCCTTGTAACTGAAAATCGTGTGATAGCACACTGACACGGGGAGCCAGGGGGAAGTCCATATCAGAAGCATATGCACTCTTAAGGAGAGGTCTTCAGAAGAAGTCACCTAATAAAGAACTTCTGACAAGCAACATAGACACACAGAGCATTACTTCCAGCTTCCTCTCATGCTTCCTCTCTGCTTTGAATAAATCAGAAATACAGTTAACTTCTGCAGGATTGCTTGTCCCTGCATTGTGTATTATTAGAAGCAGAAGCACTGACATCTCTTCCCTCAGGGTACTTTTGGCTGCACAGGAAAGAGCAAATGAGAGAAGCTTTTTTGTCTGGTTTTGCATTCCGAGGAGATTTAGATGCCTATCTATTCAAATAGGCGGATGCCTAGCCGACCTTACCCTAAGAACAGGCTGGTACATCCCCCTGCAGTAATCAGAATGCGGAGTTTAACGCTCATTTGCAAGGAATATAATTAATACAGTAGAAATCTTTGTTTAAACGTTGCCTTGGCTGAGCATGTTGAAAACTAACGTCACATTGAATTCCTGCAGTTGCTACTTTCATTTACATGTGTCATGGGACTCAGATCCCTTGTAAGAATTTTAGAAAGCTGTGTGTGCGTTTTTATTTTTTTAAAAAAAGTTTTTAGTATTCAATGTTTTTTTCCCCCAAATTTCAGACTTGGCAAGCAGTTCCATGGCTCTCAGTGATTTCCATTTTGACATTTTATTCATTGAAAATACTCCAGATATAGTTTAATTTACTTTACCAATTTTTATTATTTTTTCACCTGCCTTTAGAATGGAAAACCTGTGCACTTGAAAGTTGTTTATTTCCACAGCAGCATCTGCAAATATCTGTGTAACCTCTGTTGAAATTCTATTCCGTAATTTCTTGCAGTAGTATTTCTTCAGGCACCATATGCTTGTAACTTCTTTAGTAACAAAACAGCTTTAAAGGAATAATTATTCTTTGCCTCTCCCAGCACTGGGTAAAGGAAAAAACCCAGTGTCACTAAGTTTCCCTAGATCAGTTTCATTGTGTATTTACAGATAAAAAAAGTGAGGAGAGAACAATTGTAAAAAGAAGACAGCTTGAGCTGAATTTCTGGTACAAACTATTTGTAGCACAGACATGTATTATCACAAAGCATTTCTGTATATTCTGTGGTATATTTAATCCAAAATCATAAGAACCTTGCTACCAAGAATCAGTTGAGCTAGTCTAACAGGAGTTTAGGTTTTTGTGTGATAAGGTCCTCATGAGATCAAAAACTTTCTAATTTTACTCAAAATACAGGTATCTGCTTTAGAATACAACTTGAAACCAAACTCTGTGGCATATTCCAAACCATGTCATCCAGTACCATCCTAAAAAGAAGGTTTTATGAGTAACTTGAAATAGTGATTCATTCTTCCAATGCACAATCAAAATTCTTTAGTAACTGCTGAAAATGTAATTTTCAGATTCTGTTGTGCTCATGATAATTTGGGTAGTCAAAATTTAAAGTAAAAAAATGCTCATTCCTCAAGCTACGCTTTTTAACAATAAATATTGCAACTGGGTGGAAAATATTTCCTAACCCATGGAAATTCTTCATTGCTTCACAGCACAATTGTGACATTTGAAAAGATAGGAGTGCCTGCTTGGATTCAAAAGCACAAACTTAGAATGAAGACTTCAATGCCATAGACAACTCCTCTAAACCTCGTGTTACTGAACATTAAATAAGTAAGTCTCCTCTCTTCACCTGAATAGACTAAGTAAGTCTAATAGACTTACTATTAAATTCCTCAGTTGTTTTCACAACAATGCTGCTCCACAGTCGACTGTTGCAGCTATACAACATAGTGATTTTCATCATCTTTAATCTCTTATTTTGTCACAGTTGATCTTTTGGCAAAGTATGGGGTGGGTAAACAGTGATACCTCTAGTTTTTTTGCCACTGCTATAGATAGAACTGTACAGTTGCCTTATCAGGCCCCAACTCCTAACTAAACCCAAAGCACTACATTTTCTCCCTCCTATAGATGAGTGGGAACTGGTTTCTGCCCTCAAAAGCGGCTGTCCTGTCTGCTACCTGAAGTTCTTTGACTTAGCTGATAGTTTTCATAGGAAGCACAAGCTTTATTGACCTTGATCCACAACCAACTTGATTAAACATAAGCAGGTTACAGCCCAAGTCTTCTACGCTTATTCTTTGAACATATTTTTTGTGTCACATTTCTTCGTAGCTTCAGCCACTTCAGCATTTCTTGGAACTTCTGACAGGCTCTTAAACTGGATTTCCTGGCAGGGGTGAACCTGCTTTAGGCAGAGGAGTGGGTTAGAGACCTCCCCAAAGATCTTGGTAGCCCTGTATTTTTCAATGTGGCTTTTTTTTTCCCCCTCAAGTTTGGATGTATACTAGCAAATTAACAATGTGCATTGCAGTCAATCAAAATGCTTCTTTAGAATGCTTTTTATGGCAAAAAAGTCACCTTCAAAAGTATCTAGGTTTACCAGAGTAATTTAAGAATCATTTTGAACATAACTAGAATGCCCTAAGAGATAATTAAGCACGTGCTAGTAACTATGTTACTGAATGGAAAGAGATTTCAGGATACACTCGAGTCCATTTTTCAGTTCATATTTTGGATTACTAAATACCTGCTTTGAGCCATGGTGACATTTCCCAAAACAAGTGCTACCACAAAACATGTGCACTGAAAAGATTAACATATAATCATAGAATCATCAAAGTTGGAAAAGACCTCTAAGCTCATCGAGTTCAACTGTTAACCCAGTACCACCAAGTCCACCACAGAACCATGTCCAGACATGCCACATCCACATGTATTTTGAACACTTCCAGGAATGGTGAATCCACCACTTCCCTAGCAACCTGTTCCAATGTCTGAACACCCTTTCAGTGAAGAACTTTTTCCTAATATGCAATCTAAACGTCCTCTGGTGTAGTTGAGTCCATTTTCTCGCATTCTGTCACTTCTTACCTGGGAGAACAGACCTCACATCCACCTCACAATCCACTTTTTATTGACATGATTTAAGCACCAACTGGTCGGCTCTGCATAGCAAGAACTTCACTGTGGTGATCAGAATGAAGCATTGGTTTATGAGCAGAAAACAGCATCTCTCCAGTAGTGTGTTTTAAATGTTTTAGGTACAGCCACAATATTAGTAAAAAGAGATTGCTACCTAAAAGCTATGGTTATGCATGGCATTTTGGTATAAAAGTAGTTTTCTAAAATACTAAAGCTTTCCGTTGAATGAACTTAATTTTCGTCTTCCAGTTTTCTTAACTTCAACTGAGCAGTTCATACAAAAGCCATTCTCCTCCTATCAGTGAGATTGGTCACACAAGTCACCCATATATACAGAATAGAGTAGTAATCACGTAGTATATGCACGGGACCTAAAGAAAAGACTTTTATGTTAGTGCAGAACTGCAAGATCAAAGCTGAAGTTCATGATCTGCCACTGGATTACTGCAACAAGGAGAGTTACATTGCACATACTCTGAATCTGGCACTACGTGTTGCAAAGTTCACAATATTTCGTGTCTATAAGGCTCCAAATAAACTTGATTTCCCTTGTGCATTTATACATACATGTAAATTAGGCTATGACAAGCAAGATGAATTTTATCTTATGAAAAGTAGTTTTGACTGAAAGTTACACTGTAGACACTTTCAATATGAAAATACTTTCCAAGAAAAACATGTTTCATGAAATGGACCTTAAATTATATGCAAGCTACAATATAAGAAATTGCTCTGATTACTTCAGCTGAAAAATAAGATTAATGACTTTTCATATGTAACAACATGTGGTGTAAAATACATTTTATGCCTATTTTACTAGTTTTCCACAGTTTTTTTAAAAATTTCTGGTTAACAAAGACAAAAATTCTAATTTAGTCAGTTTCAGGTTAGTAGTACTCCAAGTTTAAAATGTACCCGTAAGAGAATTAATTCCGTTTAATAAATAACTTTCTATCAAATGATTAATCTCTTGATTATTTTAATTAGAATTTGCCAAATGTACATTATTTCTGCTACTAGAGTAGGCAATAAATTACATATGCACTTAGTTTTATATGGCTTACAGGCTTGACAAATTGCTTATTCAGAAGGACTAACTAATCTATCACTTTATTAGTAAAGAGGACAAACTGTAAAAAGAATCCTAATAAATTTACTAAACACTGTCTATGTAGAGAATGAAATTAAACAAATTTCAGTTGCACACATGGGTAAGCAGGAGAATGTTCTCAAGGTACTAGAGGTTAACAATAAAATGCAATTAACCTTTTAATTAATTTTTTCTTCCTTCTAGAAATTTCTGCATTTTAAAGCGATTTCCAACTCAAGCTCTTTTTTGCTTTTTCTGGGACACTTTTTCAATATAAGCAGCACAAGAGCAGAACTTACTCCACCCTGAGCTATGCCCTCTACATATTATTGCCAGGTGTCAGACAGATTAGTTTTACACCAATTCCTCAGTGTAAAAGCTACCATGGTAGGTGTACTTCAGTAGCCTGTCTCTGAGGTGACCAATGAAGAAGTAAAAGAGGGACCTCTGCTGAGATGTGTCCTCAGCATGTGCTTCTCAGCAACAACAGCTGCATAAGGAACAACATACAATATAAGGACTGTTCAGATCAGCACTGCACTGCTGGGTCTCATCCACTCTTACCTCCAAGGAAAAGATGACATGCCATTTAAAAAGCCCAGGGCACTTCATGATCACGTTGCCTTATTCCCTACAGAGAAAAAAAACAAGTCAATATCATATTTTATCATAAAAGCTGAAACCTATTCAGAAAAAAAGTGGACAGAAAGAACTGGAAGACAGACAAGAAGGATCTCCCAACATCCAAGAATGGTAATAAACCCTTACAAGGACAATTTCAGGTGAATGTAATAGCTAGGAGCACAGCAAGACAGACTATACTAATGAGCTGTAGACTGTCACACAGAAATAGTTATGTCCTTGAAAGATGAGCACCAGAACACTAAAGGTAGCCCTGGATCTCACTATGCTCTGTCAAATAATACAGTCCTTTACTATCAGAAGTCTCCATCATACAGTTTCTTTGGCAAATAATCAAGTTACCTCTTGTCTTTCTCCTGAACAAACAAGCAACCCAATTTACTCAGTTTTTATACAAGACATGGTCTCCCAACACGGATTCAGTTTTGCAGAGAAAATGTCTTTATAAAAGCTGACATCTAGAGTGTGCACAAGTATCACAGTTTATTTAATATTTAATTAATGCTTATTTAATATTTAATTAATGCTTATTTAATATTTTCTTGTTCAGTCTTCTCAGATTGGGGTATCATAGCAGATTATATTCACAGCTTCAGAAAGAAACAGTAGCAGGACTTAGCTGTGCCTACTACTAACATTAGTCTTTCTCCTAGCAGTCTCTTCACATAAGCACATTGCTTTCTCAGGGAGGAGGAAGATATGAATAAATAAATAAAGTTTGCTCAATTTTGTTTTTCTTGACAGTAGAGGCAGTTGCTGCAAGGTTGACTTCTGAGAGAAGCTGCTAGAAGCTTCCCCCATGTCTGACAGAGCCAGTGCCAGCTGGATTAGCAAAATGGATCCACCACTGGCCAGGACCGAGCCCTTCAGTGACTGTGGTAGCATCTCTGGGACAATGTATTTAGGGCGGAGAAAAAGTTGCTGCGCAACAGCAACTGCAGCTGGGAGAGAGCAGTGAGAATATGAGAGAGAAACAACTCAACAGACACCAAGGACTGTCTCCTGTGGGCAGGACGACACACTGGAGCAGGTGAAGAGCGTGAGGAGGAAGGAGAAGCAGAGACAATGTGTGATGAACTGACTGCCACACCCATTCCCTCTTCCCCTGCACTGCTTAGGAGGAAGGAGATAAAAGACTCAGGAGTTAAGCTGAACCAGAGAAGAAGGAAGGAGTAGGGAGAAAGGTAGTTTAAAATTTGGGTTTATTTCTCATTGCCCTACTCTGATTTTACTGGTAAATAAATTTATTTCCTCAAATTAATTTTTTTTTTTTTCTGCCTATGAGGGTAATTGCTAAGTGATCTTCCTGTCCTTATCTTGACCCCTGAGCTTTTTGTAATATTTTTTCTTCCCCTGTCCCACAGAGGAGGGGGAATGATAGAACGGCTTAGTGGGCACCTGGCACCCAGCAAAGGTCATCCCATCCTCTAGCTTCAAAGCACCTTTATTAAGGAGCACTGCATACTAGAATCAGTCCCACCAACTGTAAAGGTAAAACTCAGAGGAGAAAATGCTACATGGGTTCCCTGTAATGCCAGTAGAAAGCAACTTCACATCTGCCTTCTTTCAGCATCTATGTTGTTGGAGACTCTTGCTTTGCAGGAGGAAACTAATCATGTTGGTGACTAGCAAAAAGTTCCAAAGAAGGCTTCAATAGCCCAAGATGTACCATCTCTCCCATGCCACTTGCTCTAAAGCCATCCTAGGCCTTCCTTTACCAGCCCAAGAAACATTTAAAAAACTGCCGTTTCGCCTTCATGGTGTACTCCCCTTTAAGCCTGATGTACCCTCAAGCCCTGCAGCACACTAGGCCATTTGATCTGCCTGCTGAAAATATAAGAGCGTCAGGAGAGGGTGCAATAAAATGTGTTTTCATCATCTGTTCACTTTCTGCCACTGTCTCCATTTTCCCTATTTATTCTTCAGATTTGGTGTGTCATATCACTCACACTCAGTCTTCATTCCCGTGCTAAGCTCTGGTAAACTCTATGCATAATGGCACAAGGAATGGAAACTTCTGTTAGGAACTCCACTCAGCCTTGCATCCTACTCAGCATTTCATCCGTTCTAGAGATCTGAAGAAAATGCAGAGCCCAATTAGAAACAGCAATTTATCTTTTCTGTCCTTATCTTTTCCATCTTCTGAAAAAAGGCAGACATGTACCAAGCCATCTGAAGAATACCCCAAGTGTCAAATTTGCTGGAAGTGCTAGAAACAATTGAAAGGCACAACATTCTAACACATTTTGGAAAGAAACAGTGTTTGCTGTAATGTTTGCTGGAAAATATAAGCAGCAACTGCCACTAAAAGACAGGCATTCCTCCTTCTGCTGCTCCATACCGACAACTTGTCTGCCAGGCCTGTAGTTTCTGCAGCAGTGCAGTTTCTGACATCCCAGCTTTCTACAGTGTACTCTCCTACTCTTTTTCACACGAGCTAAAAACACACTCCTTGAGACTAACATCTGAGGCACGGACTACAATTACAAGTTTAAAAAGCACTTGAATAGGATTCTTTAAACCATCAAGATCTCTCTGAAAACACGGTAAGTGCTCCCAAGTGTGTTGCTTTTTGGAGTATTCAGTTGGCCGTAAACTGTCCCTGATTCCTCATGTCATTATTGGACTATTCTTTCTTTAAGCAAAGTTCCAAAGAAGAAGAAATCATTTAGCACAATATAGAATGTTGACTTCGGATATCATTTACCTTTGAATAGCAAACTCCCCTTTCCTTTCCTTTCCACTGTGACATGTACACATAACTCTCCTCTGAACCGTGTCCAATCTGGCAGTTTAGCATAAACTTTTAACAGCCTGGCCTGAGGTATTTTTCATCACATCAGGCAGAAGGGATCTGGTTTCATTGTCTGTACCTCACTATGCATGCTGGTGACTCTGACATAGCCCCTGACTTGTCTGACCACTTTCAACAATATTTATGCTATGCTTTGCAAAACTTCCATTTCATACTTCCATATATAATTTTCTCATATCAGGCTGCTCAAAAGGTGTCTGAAGATGTCATTAGGTAGCCCTCAAAAGGGCTAATGAATGCAGAAAAAGAGCCTACATCATTTTAAGCCAGGAACTTCTTTTATAAATTTATCTTTCAATCCAAGTTGAGGACAGAAGATAGGTCATGCTTTCAGATACAGAGGAACAGCAGCAGACCTCTGTAGCAGAGCATTAGCCTACAGTACAGGAGTATTTTAAGGCTTCTGGAGAAAATGCATTTACAATTTCCTGAAAATGAAGTAGAAACACTGTAAAGTTAACTCATTCATATACAGTGGTTGCTCTGGGGAGGCAACAGCATCCTGCCAGAACCTGACAGTATGTGACAGCCTTTTGGTCACTGAGCAAGTGAGCCTGCCCAGGCATAGGGCTGTACCAGGTGTACATTCAAATGACTCAGTGGTATGTCACCAGTCATTTATACAACATTTTCCAAGAAACTTCCAGAGTTTTTCCTCTCCCTATTTCGTTTTCTAACACACAGCCTAAATTTAGCTGACCTCCAGAGCATTTCTTTCTGGGGTTCTGACCATGTAGCCACCTTGATGAGAAAAGGAGGATTTTGGTATGTTCTAACACATAATTAAACCCTTTTTTTTTACAGTTTGTGGCTCTCCTAATGTCATGTTCATAAATCTGGTGAGAAGCATTACACAGACAAGTCAGCTGTAGAGCAGATGAAACAGGACTTTTGCAGTATATAATTCTCACCCAAAGGCTTGGGTTCACATTTCCTGTAAGGTATATGAATGAACAACTACATATGTAAACAGATTCTGCAAAGTAAAATATAAAAATGCCCCTCCATCACAGATGCTTTTCCTTTGGTACCACCACTGGATGGGAATTCTCCTTCAAAACATACCGTATTGGTTGAGGTTACAAAACGGGTCATTAAGCAAGGATCCTTTTTGATTCAAGAATGTGTACCTACAAGGCTGTGGTCAGGTAGGGGAAAATTTCTCAGATACTTCTCTTTTGCAGCTTACCCCAACTTGACCTTAAAGAAACATATTTTGTATTATAATATTTGGTTAGTTTCTAGCAGTTCTAAGGGACTGAAGCAATCAGGAAAGGCTTGCTCTTCTGTTCAAGGCAGCTGAGGCAATTCAGTACTAGCAAAAACACAATCTTTGTTCTTGAAAAAAGCTAAAAAAAGTCTTCTGAACCTCAATTAAGCCTTGTTGTTTGGTTTCTCTTAATGGTTCTGGACTAAAATATATAAAGATTTTAATTAAGCTATAAACTTCTTGTTAAAACTAAAACCAATATTGACACGCTTTATGAGACAGATTCCTTAAAACTGGAGGTGAGGGTGAAGAAATTTATATGTTTCTTTTCCCATGTTATCACTTCCTTTGTTGTGAACACTTGACAATTTAAGTCTTTGAGAAAGCCAGCAGTTCAACCCATGCAAAGCATGTAAGCTTCTAAAATACAGCTGTCTTCGCTGGAGTCTACAGGATTTCTAATCTTCTAGGAGTCTGCCGGATAACTGTTGCCTGCTTCATTGTCTCAGAACTATAATTTGGTCAAGGATACGAGTGCAATTTTGACATTCACCCCTTAAAATCCATTATCTCTTTCAGCAGTGTACAAAACACTGAAAGACACAAAGCAGGGGGAAATTAATAACAGCCCTATAATGATATTATTCCAAGCATCTGTGTTAAGTCTGCTTCCATCCTCAATTTGCTGTCAGCTGTTATCAACAGCCTGCTGAATACCACAGGAAGTGGGAGAGTAAAGATGATAAATTCATAAAGCTTTCTTTGTGAGTGGGCAAGATTGTGAACATACAGACAGAATAACACTGAGATCAGCAGACCCCTCTTTATTGCTGAAAATTTTCTTGTATGTTTACAGCACGAGAACTGGTAGCAGTAAGTGTTTTGCACATTCTGTTACAGCAGTCCACCACAGTACATCACATGTATTTATGTAACTAGGGGGAAAAAAAAAAAGCTAAAAGTGCTTAACAAGTTTTGAAACTTGTTTGTAGCTTCATGGTGAAGCATTTTAGCACTGAAATAAACAAACTTGGTACAAAAAAATGAATTATAATTGCACAATTTTAAGGACAGAAATTTTGTTTTAATGAAAAATAGACACAGTAAAACCTGAAGTTACTAGAGAAAACTTAAGCTCTGTCCTTATTCTTTTTTCTCGCCAGAGAGGACATCATCTTTTAGACCAATACTTTGCCTCTCAAAACTCACAGGGGAGCCATTTCTTAAGCATTACCTTTGTACTTCTGCCAATCTTCAACCTTCAGCGAGAGCTTCCATAGTCACCTCCCACTAGTGTCTTTCCCCAGTGTTTTCCTCTAAAGCTTGGTGAGAGAAAGAACAGGTTTCTTGTTAGAAGCTCAATCATCAATGGCCAGAGTACAACCATATTTCTTCTACCTCACTGCTTTCTTCTTCCTTTCTTTCCTGGATACAAGCTTCTACAGCACCTGGATACCTCTTTATAGCTTAGTCTCCTACGCTCATCGTTAGTGTGGGTCCCATGCTCAGACTGCTCTCTTTAATCTTTGCTGTGCAAAAGCATCACAATTATCCTTCCCATTGCATTTCTCTTCTCAGCCTTTGGTTCCACTCTGCCACTTCTTTTCACTTTTTTCCCTTTACTTCTCTTGTCCATTGATGTTCAGCAATTTTTGACACACTTCTGAAGCAGAGAAAATTCATTTTATCTCTTAAGATTCCTGTTCTGTGAAAACAAATTAATCTGTGTAGACTTGGATGACTTTGAAGGTAGTAAAGGCATTTAAACAAGGGAGAATAGGGTAAGAAGAAACAGCCTGCTAGTGGCAACTTTTTGACTGCTGTCTCCAAGGAAAGGAGGAAAGGCTCCAACACAGTGATTTTATACTTCAAAAATATTTTAAATTTTACCACTTTTAGAAGATGTATATTATGATACAGTCTGTTGCACTCTGTAATGTGTTATCAGGATGTACGCCTTTTACTAGTGAGAGTGGTGTCCTATTATATTCCTCTGATGAACATGCATTAAAATCGTTCTTTTCCTGAGTTGCACGGTATGTGAGTGTGTTAGGGCTGTGCCCTAGTTAAAGACTATTCATTTTGTCTGGAGATTCCCAATTCAGTCTTGGTGTTTTGGCCATCTTCTCACCCTCACCCAGTTCACCTAGTCTAGGCATGATTCCTTGTATAGAGACAGCAACGCTTGTAAGGAGTTGTGGTATTATTTGTTAGACCAATTGATACATCTACAAAACACAGATCACCTTTCAGGGCAAGTCTTTAATTCTTATCTGATTTTTCACAATTTACATCAGATAGGATATCCTTTCTGGTGTTGTTTTGGTTATATCTTTAAAATATTTGGTCTATATTCCTTGTACTATAACAAACAAAACTCTTCATGATCAGAGGAATGTGGCCAGGTTAAAAAAATCTCTCCAGTTTTAAGTGAAAGGGCATTTTTTAATCCTTGTGTTCAAAGAGTAAGAAAGCACCGTCAGGAAAACAAAATTCTGCTAAGCCAGCTTGAGACATTTGTACTTTGTTCTTTGAAAATATGCTGTCTTGGATACACTGACTTAAGGGATATAGGAAGGAAAGAAAAGAGCATTGGAAACTAGATGATAGGGAAGATGCACACATCAGTAATTTATAGATGTGTTTAGTTTCATCAGCTAACTTGGATCCAAAATTTCTGCATGGCAGTTATTCTGTGGAGAGCCAATGGTTCTCTGAAATCTGAATGTGGAAAGGAGAAAATTCACTGCTATCACCTCAAAACTGAGTATCTCTTGATATAGCATATACATAAAAGCAGGCAGAAAGGCTCAATTTCTGATATCATAAACCAGTTCTGAGTCTGACCAGGTTTGTGTATGGTCCCATACTGCCTTACTTTGCAACATTGCTGTCCAAAATTTATCAGTTAGTCATTCAATTGGTTTTACTTTGATACTATTGTGATGTCTGCATATCTTCTAGACTTTAATATTCAGCTTTGTGAAGCAGGAAAGGACAATCTCTAATGGGCTCACAGTTCCTAGTGGCACAGGCAGGTTTAAGTGACTTTCCAAAAATCAAAGCTCTGTGGCAAAACAGGGAAGGTTACAACTGGGGCTTTCCAGAAGAGATGGGTACAAGCACAAAACAGAAACCCCTGCCTGTAGCATGTTGAGGAACTTCCATGTTACCTTAAAAGGTAATTGCTTCAGGAATTCACAGAATCCCATAAAAACTTGCTGACCAATCAGTATTAAATGGACCCTCTTCAGGATTCACCAGCAGATGCCAGAACGTATTCTCTGACACAAACAATTATTTGAAAAGTTTTGGATTTTTTTTTTTTTCCACCAAAGAAACAGCCTCTGCCTGATAAAATCATCAGGGTACCAGTGAGGGAGCACCATGTTAGGGGGGACTGGCTCTTAAGACCCTTTCACAAAAGACCTTTCAAAAACTATATTGAACTGATACCCACTATTTCAGAAAGGCTTAGTATCAGGCAACTTTTGTCCTCAACTCTATATAACAGGGAGTTCATCACTGCAGAGATCTTGCTGGCAATCATCTAAGGAAACAGAATTCTTTGAAAATCTAATTAAATATTTTCATTTTTTTCTTTTTTTTTCCCTAAAAAACCCATCATAATCACTGCTTTTTCATAACTTAAAAAAGTGCAAATGAAATAATTCACTTCAGATATTTTTTTTTTTTAATTTAACACATATATGGTTCCCTTGCCCACTGTACCCTTCCTCAAAAACTTCCAGTCCTTAAGAAAAAGCTGTCCTAGTCTTAAAAGAGGTGTGAAAAGTATACTAACTCTAATGAAACATTTGACTTTTAAATATGTTTAAAAATGCAAAATCCTTTTTGAAATTAAATTATTACCTTTTCGGAGCTGTGCTGGATTGGACATATTCAGCTAAAAATTAAATTACCCACAAAAAAAGTAAGCTTTCTGCTAAATGCCCTGCTTAAAGCACCTCTGAGAGAGCAAAACAAAGAAAGAAATACATCTCCTGCTTTAGAAAGAGTTGATTTAAATCTTCTTTCACTCCTTCAAAACTCAGTTCCATGTAGAGCTCTACCAAGTCTTAAAGGGAGCATGGCATTTCAGAAATGAGCACGTCCTTTCTAAGCAGAGGATCCAAAATGGACAAGACAGAATGCTCTCTCTTCTTTGCAATATTCAACTGCTTAAAGAAACTGTATTTCTTATTGATTTTCATCGACTCCACCTGGCTTACAGTTCAAACCTTGAACATAACGGCTATTTTGGAAGAAATCATTAAAAATAATATTACCCTGGAATATAAGAGTGCATTTCAAATTATTGCAGTTTTTTAATTCGTTGTTACTGTGTGTGATTCTGCTTTCTGTGAAGTCTTTCCCAATTTTATCAGCTTTTGCCTTACTGTAGATTTTGTGCTTTTTTCAAAATTTTGGTGCAAAATTTTGTTTCTTTTTAAGTCCCTCTTCTGCACTCCTGTAATTTGTGGTACTTTCAGTTTCATTCAAACAATGAAAACAATGTTCCGTTGCTCGCGGCTGTGACTGATGGAAGGAGGTTTGGAAGAGCTGGGCAGGGACCATGTGCCTGTGAAATTCGATGAATAATGCAGGGTGTGGATGATCCCAGATGTTGCAAAGAAGCTGGCTTTATCTCAGCACAAAGGGACCAACTGGTGGTGTAAACATTTCTCTCTGAGAGTGTGACTGCCCTGAGTTAACCAGACCAGCGAGCAGGGACTGAACATGCTCAGCACAACGCAGAGTATAAAATCAGAACAAAAGAGTTTTGAAGAGATCAATGGCTTCAACTCACATATACACAGCATCATGACAGTGAACAATGGTGGTCAGTGGGGATCGAACTCTGAAAATGTCTGTGAATAAACAGTTGAAAAAACCCCAAAAGATTTAAAAACAGTTCGAAGCAGTTAAAACCAATAAGAAACAAATTTGAAAACCCTTTGTTTAAAATTTTATGATAATTTAGTTAATAATTAACATAATGATTAAGTAAATAATAACATTTTTGAGGCATGAATGATGAATATAGTGAAATAATCTTGTGTCTTGTGGGAGCAGACTTATGGATTTATTATTTTCCTCCCACCAACTGAAGCAAACTGGACAGCAGTACATGCCACTTTTTGAGTTGATTCTAAGTTATGTTACATTTTCAAAGGCACTCGTTACCACCTTAATGTGCACTAATTTTTATATATTATACTGGTAATAATTATTACTGTATGTATTGTGTTATTAATTATTAATATATATAGTATGATAATCTATTATATTTTGATATGTTTAAAGTATTATTACTTAAATAATAGATGACACTGTAACTTTGGGCACAAATATATTACTTAGCTAATTTAAGCTGTTTATTTTATTCCTTGGATAGCTAAACTGAATCTCAACAGATCTCGGCAGTAATTTTTGTGTTCCATGTCTGAAGCAAGTTCTCAAGCAAATGCAACCACATTTGAAAAACCATTAATTTATTGGAAAAATGTCTCTGCATGGCCTAGAGTTATTGTTTATTCGTTTGATTTCTTGCCAAGTAAAGGGCCATAATTAAAGTAACTTCTAGCTTGTTTTATGGGAGGGGTAGAGTTTGGGAACTTTGGACTTGATTTATTTTTCACAAGCCTGATAACTAATTCAGTAACTAAAGTAGGTCTTCTAAAAAAAATAATTAAAAAAAAAAAAATCAAAGTCTGTTAGACTTTTGAACAAGTCCTCAGCATCATTCCACTGAAATCAATGCAGAAGAGCATCAAAGAGGATTTGTTTGCTATCTATAACTGGGTTTTCTCTTGAACTCCCACCTCTGTAACTATATACTCCTACCTCTATAACATGTACTGCGCAAGGCATTTTGTTTATCTGATTATTTATAACAATTGAATAGATGTAAGGGATGAATCTAGTTCTCTCAAAAATTAAAAAAAAAAGGTGTAAGTGAACTAGAAGTGTAATGGAACTTGAGGACTTTTACTTTGTTTGGAGAGTGGAACATAGCCTCATTCTGCCAAGACCTTTAACTTAGTGTTGATTCAAATTAATTATATGGTGTGACTTAAATTGCTTTCTAGAAAACAAAATGAAAGAGGTGAAGGAAAGTGACTCACTCCTCAAAATTCTAATTTTTGAGACAGAATCCCAAGTATTCCTGTCACATTACTGCCAACTACTTACAAATATATCCTGATACAGAGAAATTGTGATAAATGAGAAAGATGTAGAGATCATGTTCATCTACTTGATATCATGTTTATCTACATGATGTCAATATGATACGAGATGTCAATATGGTTGCCCAAGGGAGTTTGGCTGCCTATGCGTTTGTGGAAGCAGGACTTTATGCTGCTGACCATTTTTGAATTCCCATGCCTTGAAAGAAAATACAAGGAAACCAAAGGTTGTCATTATAGTCTACTTTCTGCCTTGTCTGTTTGTCTGTAAGACAAACCAAACAACATTTAACCTGAGAACTTGTCTAGTTTCATTTAAGAAAATCAAATATTCAGCACTGCTTTTAGTAAGTAGGTCAGAAAATTCCCCAGGGCATCCAACATGCATTTTATGTAAACATGAGTTGTTAGGCAAATGAACTAAAAAAATGGACACAGCAGATTTTAGCATTTACATCATGATCTCTTCTTGGAATTAAAAGGAAACAAAAGAAGCTATAAGAGTCTTACACTATCTTAGTTAAATATTTCTCTTCCATGATGTGAAAGGGTGTCTCAGAAATCTTGGGCTTTGTTAGCTTGGGTGTAATATCAGTGTAGCTTTGGCTTTTTCACACCTCACCATGATTGACAGACTCTGGATATTAGCAGCACATGTGAAGGGGGTTTGAGCTCAGCTTTCACACCCACAGCATAAGGTCAGTGTGTGTTTTTCCAGATGCTCCTGGGTTCAGGACACAGGGCAAAATCCACAGAGCATTAAAGCCTTCATATCACAAGCCAGGACTCATCAGTCAAAACTCTCAGTCTCTCATACATTATAGAGTTGCCACTGGCTAGTAGATGTAGTGGTTTCGGTACTTTTTCCAGAAGCTGTAAGCATTGTGTGACTGAAATGATTTCTGTTCTTTCTCCAGATGAGGTTAATGGAAAATTATTAGCAAAATCAATGAGTGAGGTAAATTTCAAACTGTGACTTTCCCCTCAAAGTGTTTCTTCTGCTTTGTATAAGCTTTGGTGTGATCTAATCTGAGTCCAGCTCTCTTCGGACTTGGGTGTTGCTGGAGACTGAATTTTCACCAGGGAGCAAGACTACTGTAGGGAAAGGTTTGTAGAGCTAAGTCTTCTAAATGAGTTGACTTTGTAGCATCACCCTAGCTCCCACAAAACTGGATTCTGAAGAAAGTACAATTAAATACAGGTTTTATTATACTTATTCATTGATAATTTACAAAGCAATTTACTCAATAATAAACCTATCTGACTGTCAGCATTTGGTTTGATGTCTAGATCTTTTATTTTTCTTACACTTTGGTCCTGTTGTACAGTACCAATCTGAGATCTGCTTGCAGGTTTATTTTATTAGGTAGAGTCATTCGGTTCCTTGGAAACAGTATTTTAAATGTGAATTCCTGAGTAATAAGAATTGTTTGCAATATATTTTGGAGCGTGATAGATATATTCAACAGGCATCTTCTCTCAAGGTCTTCAAAGTTACACAAAGAAATGTAGATATTCACAAAAAATACCCCAGTTTGGGACACCTGGAGGAAAATCCCTTCTGTTTCTCCATTATTCAGACAGTTTCATATGTGCTAAAGATGTCAAGGAATAAAAAGCTGAAATGTTTCACAAGGAATGCATTTCTGTTCAAAATAGCACACAAGCATTTTACTTCACAGTGCCAAGGTCATTTATTGCCTCAAAGGCTGCTTCTCTTCCAGAGCGACCCAGAGGTGAGACACCAGATTTTTCCAGAGCTGTGTACTGTGAGTCCCTGCATTTTCCTCCTGTCTTTGTTCTTTCACAGACAGAGAAGAACTTGCAAAATCATACTTCATTGGCTCTGCCTGCATTTGACAGTGACACCCGCACGTTGTTTGGTCGAAGGATACAATTTTTCTGCATTCTGGCTTTAATAAAGAACTCTGTGCTACCTAAGAGAGACTTCAGTAGCAAATAGTAGCTTTATCCAAGCTGTAGGGGTTGAAACTGAACAGTCAGTTTGTCCTCCTCTTTATACTGAAGCAAAAGGGATGCCATGATTGACCAGCTTTCAGCTGTTAAAAGTGACAGCCAAATGCATAATCTTTAACTAAAATCTTCCAATTGTTTAGTTAAATGCCAGTTGAGGCATGTTAAAGCGCTACATTTAGACTTTCATATATAGGCAGTTCTTGAATTTCCGGACACCTTCAGCACCAAAGAGTACAAGCATGTGCAGCCTTTGTTAAAAGCTAACTTCAAGCTAAAGATTTCTTGAAACAAGTCCCTGGGAGGATGTGCTGACATTCCTCTTCCATTCAGGGCAGTGGAAATTTTACTATTCATTATGGTTAGAACCATATCTTAAAGCAAGAAACATGACCAGCATCACAGCTTATTGCAGTCTGAAGACAGTCATGAAAATCCTTCCTACTCTGTAAGGGTAGATAATGTAGCTCTTTTTGCTGCCATGCATATTTCAGTTCTGCTGGTGGGCTTTTGTGACCTGGAAAAAACAATTTTTTGTGATTTTTTGTGGCATTTGTGTACTTGTTGCTCTTATTTTTCTTTGAATTTTTAGTTTGACTTCATGGACAGTCCATCCTGACCTACTACCTGGACTGAGAATTACAGCTTAATTACTGGAATGAATTGAGCAATTCCTCATCACCAAAAATATAACCTTTTCTCTTTAGTAAATTAGTAAAAAGCAAGCTGCAGTTCTCTTAGCTGTATTTGATATCAAGAATAATCTAGTAAACAGCTTTTATGGATAATTCTGGCTTTATTATAGGTGACTCACAAGCAGTTCCTGGTGAACAGTCAATAGTCAGAAGCAGAGATGCTTTTCAGGGGGTACCCAGAAAACAATGCTTTCTGAGAGTACAATTCTTGAGGTAGATTTTTGGTGTTTCTGCTCCATTTCACTTTCTTTTCTTATGGAAGCACAACTGTTATTAGACCTGAATATCAAATCCAGATGACATCAGTATCAACTGACATCAGTATCTACTGACATCAGTCATTTATTAGATTTGTTCTACCAGCATGCTTACTTTCTGAAAATCTAGAATGATACATATAATCACAGTTTAAAGTTCTCCAAGATTTTTAGGCAGCCACAGTTTCTTCTGCACCACTGGACCCTGAGATTAGCTCAGTTGG
The DNA here is from genome assembly GCA_013399855.1 of Oxyruncus cristatus. Lineage (NCBI taxonomy): Eukaryota > Metazoa > Chordata > Aves > Passeriformes > Cotingidae > Oxyruncus > Oxyruncus cristatus. Next base: position 68,931 of record VXAY01006791.1, on the reverse strand, counting down.
TTAGAGTATGATGCTAATAATGTCAAGGTTATAGGTTTGGTCCCTGTAGGGGCCATTCACTTAAAAGTTGGACTTGATGATCCATGTGGGTTCCTTCCATTTCAGAGTATTCTGTGATTGCATAGTTCAGCAACAGAATAGGATGCCAATAATTACCCCACCTTATTGCCAGTAACAGACCATCTGTGTGATGGGTTAGAAATTCATTACTTGGTTCTTTAAAATTAAGTAAAGCTTCTAATGGAACTTAATCTCATCAAACCTGCAGAGAACTATTGCCCTAATAAATGAGATCAATTGAAGTCCTGTTCTCTAGCATTATAATAGGTAGGATTGCATTGTCATTCATTAGCTCTATTGTCATTGACCTGCTAACTGAACCCTTTGTTAAGAGGGAATAAACTAGTAGCTAACTCATAAAATACTAAATGTTCAGAAAGACAATAGGATAAAATACATTTTGCCTCAGTAATGGAGCTGTAATTAGGCTCATTACAATTCCATATCTATTCATAATTAGGGTATATAACTATGAGCAAGCTGGGAAGTAACACCAAATTTAATTTCCATACAAGTCTTATCAATCAAACGTTTCCAATGACGTGAACAGAAAGCAGAAAGACATTTTGTAAGTATTTATTTTTTAAGTGTATGACTTGGGTCACTTCTGTGCCCTTCCACTTCTTTCATGGTTACTTCAAGAACATGCATGCTAATAGATGTAGAAGGACCAACATAATTTGTAGTTCAGTGTCCATTCTGTATTTGTTATTCCCTTCTTCAAGTCATTGTCAAAAATTTTTCCATCCATTGCTTAACTCAAACAAATTTGGCGGATGAGCCAAAGGATATGAAGGCCTTGAAAGTTTTATGAGAATACTTATACCTTTGGTACATACAAGTGGGCTTTGCATACTATTTAATACTAAGACCACTGACACATACACGAGGACAATCCAGCTTTCCTGTTTCAGATGCTTATTCCTTTAAGTAGTTAGTATAATTGTGAAGACCAAACAAGATGTTTATCAAAGATGAGTTGCTATCCAAGTAAGTGCATCTTCTGTCTGCAGCACTGATTGACTTTAAAAGGAGAGAGTATCTAGCACAGCTTCACAAAAACCCCAGAGCACAACCCAGATCAAAGGAAGTTTGTTGTCCTCTTGTTACAGAGAATTCTTGTGGAAGTTCTGGTGAAGTGTAGATTCTTTCTAAAGTCTGAGCTCAAGCTTTTCCTCCGGAAAAAGAGGCACTCACTGCATCCTTTAGTTCCTTCATCTTGTCTGTCTCTCTGCATATGGCACAGTTAGAAGTAGAGACCACTACTAAAGTCGAGATCTAGAAGCAACATGGTCCTGGAGATGGCCGCAGTGTAAAAGTTTGAACAGAAATTAAACGCACACCAGGCTTCTCTAAATCCCAGGAGCTGTGCAACACAGTCTCTGATCTTTTTATTTTTTTTAATCCCCTCCTGCTTTTGTCAAGATATTTGACCAGATATGACTTCTTTTGGAAATATTCACTTGAGTGATCAAAAATTCAAACACCTCTGGGTTCAAAAATGAAAAGTAAATATTGAAAATTATTCCTATTCATGAACTAATACTAATGCAAGAATTAACTACAAGTACTTAGAAGTGGGAAAATAATCAGATCTCCATGAGTCAAGGTGAAATTTTAGAATCAGGAGAAGTTTGACATGAGTACCGAACATGGTAATGTGTTAAGCTGCCTTAGGGTCTAGTTGTTGACCAACATAACTCTTTTACACTTGCATGTCAAACAAGCTGTTCACCCAACACTTCTTCCTCATGGCTGGTAAGTATCTGATTTGTGAGCTCTGCTTATAGTAGGGAGAGCAGAAAACTTGAGTGACTTCCATGCAGCACTGGTACCTCTTGAAAACTTAAGCACTTTTGAAAGCTGGTGGCCTTAAGAGTATGGCCATACCCTTTATTCGTCACAAATGAGTTATTATGTGCAAACTGACCACGTATGATGAAAGGCAATTGGGTCTTCCCATGCGTCCTCCTTGCCTCACACACATCCTCTGCCTTTCTGCTGTCTCTGCAGGGCAATGTGCTTTGCCCTAAGATAAGAACACCACGCGGTAATTGCAGGAAGAGCTGTCTGGATGCCTGCATAACTAATGCATTCCAGAGGTGGGGCAGCTGAGATGTTTGAGACTTGACTTTGGTGCACAGCAGGCTGCATGCAGCTGGAGACTGGGCCAATGGGGTAAATTGGTTATCCAAGGCTTCAGACACCTGCAGACAGCTTCCAAGTGGATTCTTCCCTCACCTGGCAGGGATACCTGCAGGGTGTGTCCAGCCTGAAGATGGAGAAAACTCACTTTTGGACTTTGGATGAGTGCTAAGATCTGGTCAAATACAGAGCTAAAATTCTGAACGCCGACAGAGGTGTTTTGTTGCTTTGTAATTGAGAAGTCTGCAAAGCCAAAGAGTTTAAAACTGCATGCTTCTAGTGTCTATCCAAACCTGCTTACATTATAACCCTTTAGGCATAGACTGTTGATCAAAGCTGAGACTAAATAGACCTAGCTGCACCTAAATTTCTCAGAAGTTTAGAAAGCAAGAGAATCTCGTTGAAGTGCATGATCATAACCATTTTATACAATAACCCATTGTACTAGATGACAGAGTTCTTATTTAGATACTGTATTGGCAATATTTAGATACTGTATTAGCAATAGTCTAATAATAATTACCCACATAATCATTGTGTCCTACTTCTTGTGCCTGGACGAGAACTTTCCCTCGACAGCTCTGCTGTACCATGACAAAGAAAGGAAGAAACAAAAAAGGCAACGAAACTACCTCTCACATCCCTATTTGTAGCATTATAGGGCAGTGTTAGGAAATTATATTTTCCATCTCCAGATCATGCGATCTGAATACATCAGATTATTATCTCTGAAAGAGGATTCTTTCACCCTCTGTGCAAGAGCCAATCAACACACTGAGAAGAGGTATTTGATTTCATTACAATTCTGCAGAATAGGCTGCCAGGCATCTTACACAGTTGGTACACATTCTAGGAGACAAGCACAGTCTTTTATAAAAAAGGTAAAAAAGAAGGAATGATACAGGTGATTGGTTGCTCACACTTATATATGAAAATTCTTAATGTGCATGTGGCAGTCTTGGCTCAGTTCATTATACTGTCCTTACATATGGACATTTCCCTGGGGATGTATTTTTCAGCATTATAACCATCTAAGGTAACTTGGGGTTAAAATTTCATCCCCTACGCTACCACCAAATTATTTAATCATATACTTTATTAAAGTCTCTGTTTGAGTCTATTTGGACAATTAATTGTCAATGAAATAAGGATTTCTAATATTCTGTTCCAGGGGACTCTCTTGCTCTGGTACTCTGTTCTCGTGGTTGCAAGAACAACCCACAGCTGCTGTGAACTTTTTTGTGGACTTCTAACTTTATCTGACACCAAGATCATACAAGTGAAATCCCAAAGAGCCAGAGGAATAAAAAACCTCTCACACATGCAGTCTGTGGGGCTACTCATTTCATTCTCTTTCTCTCTCTATGCCCTTGGGGCTATGAAAGGCCATTCTATCAAGGACGGGGGGTGAAGATGCCAGTCCTGCACTTGTAGTCTCTCTGAGCTCACCCCTGCATTTGCCTCTAAGGAGGCACTCAGCTGTGATTGCTGCCATACTTGGTGACACCTCCACCCTTAGGTCTGCTATTGCTATTGCTCTCTATTTATTTATTGGTAGATAATATTAATGCAAGAGCCATAGAACCCAACAAGAAAAAGGTATGAATATTTTTACATGATGGTTATTCATCTGACTGCTCTACCACCAAGGCACCATCAATAATTCAAATCTTGTTGCAGATGTTTATCCTTTGGGATTGTTTGGGTTCCAGGTGCTTCCATCTCTCACATTTGCCCAAAGTATACACTCTTATGTACTGGCTTTCCCTCTACTACAGAAAATACAGGTTCTCCTTTTTTTAGAGGAAAAAAGAACCACTTTTTTTTAGGGTAAAGACTCAATCCTAGCTACTGTTTGCAATATGCTTTTGAGACACTTGAAGGAAAGCCAGTTTATAAATGCTAAGTATTATTAATAATTTTCTTTGTTATTGTAATATTTTCCCATCACTTTAGAAAAGCAAACACATTTCTCTTCTGAAACAAAAGCTTCCATATTAAATTGATCTATTCTACCCTTAAATAGCACCTAACATCCAAGGAAGAAAAGAATAGAAATGTCACAGCATAAAATACAATCTCTTCTTTGTGGAAATTTCTGTCATATTTTATCTGCATACTACATCTGCATGTGAATGGACAGTATTCATTGCGAAACCATTAAGCCTTCACAGGATGAAAGGAAATATAAATAGCCTGAAAAATGAATACAAATACACATGCGATATGTGTGGGTTTTTTCAGCATGATGTATGGTACTTTTCTGCTCTGCATTAGTTCAAAATGTGAACACATTAAGGGCTTAAGGAGTTGGAAGCATTCAAAAATATTCTGATTGGAACCAGAACTAGATCAGAAATAGGAGCAGACTTCGAGCTACTGCGCCTCCACTGCACCAAACTCAATGGGCCCTTTGTGAGATCATTTCAAGTGCATGTGTAAATCCCTGCTTGCCTGAGGCAGGCCCAGGTAGCCAGAATTATAGATTCCCTACCTGCTTATCCTCTCATCCAGATCAATTCATTAGAAATTTTCTGTGAGACCTCTCTCAGAGGAAAAAAAAAAATATTCCTTATCCCAGATCTCCAGAGTACGATTTAATAAGTGTGTCCCTTCCTTTAAGCTGTACTGTAGTTACTATGCAGAATTGGTTGTATCAAATCATCAGCACCACAGCTTATCTAACAGAATGGCATCAGTCTTATCTTGTTCTGAACTCTAAACAAAATGTGTCAAACCTGACAAAAAAATTTAGGTCAGTTCTTCTGTTGCAAAAGCCTTTTAAAGGTATTTATATGGGTGGGAAGGTGTAGGGAATTCAGATGGATAAGAATCCTGCCCTTTAATTGCTGTTATACTTGTGTCCACTCCTCTGAGTAAATGTTCACAGTCCTACTGTTCTGGAACGGATGAGCAACAGCCTATTTTACCTTAGTGCTTTTATTTCACATATTTGAATATGAAACACACAAGAAGCAATCTACCAACTACTAGGAAAAAATAGTTTAGACACCATCATTCACAACACCTGCAAAATGTAAGAAATGTGCAGATTATCCCCTAAAATATACTGCCAGGTGTATGAAATCGAGATTCACTGTGACTTTTTCACAGCTAAAGGTTTTAACTACCTACAGTAATATGCCACCTGATCTTACAAAGGAATATATGGCAATAGTAATTGCTGGTGCTCATGTTAATATTTTCTAATTATTACTTGCATAGTACTAAAAAAAATACTTTTTCTAACATGTATTTGAAATCTGACCTTGGAATTAACTTGACTTTCAGTGTAAACTACCAAGCTGACTTTTCTGGCTGCCTCTGCTGTTTGAACATTCCAAAGGCCTTGTCTGCTCTCACCCCGCACTTTATTATCTCCTCTGAGATTAGACATGTACATGCTCTTCTTCCACTTTTTCTGTGGGAAGCAACACACCTATGGATAAGGATCAAGAAATCAAAGCTCCTTGAAGTTTGATATTCTCAACTGTGCAGCACTTAAAATGCTAACTGAAACCTGTTGTTACTCAGTGATGCTGGGTGTCCAGCTTCAGAGACCTCTAAGATTCCTATATTCTGGACAATGTCTGCTCAGAACTCAAAACAGCTGCAGCCAGGTCTGCAAAAACATAGACATCAGATAACTTATCAATTACAGGTGCTAAATGCTCTTAACAAACTCTAAGCAACGCTCCAAGCTAATTCTTATTTCACCCAGATCATGAGGCAAAGTTTGTTTCTTGACGTGTTTTATCTGTTAGCAGTAGAAAGCAAGTTATACTTCTAATGCAGTATTGTGCTCCACTTTCCTTGAGCATGAAAGAAGTCAGGTGCTGGGAGATAGCTCCCTTGTTCAAACCAGAAGCTTCTTATTAGGCACCCTATCCTGAAATGGGTTCACGCTTTCTCTCGTTGCTCCTTCTCTCAGACATATTTCTCAAAGATATGCAATTCCAACCTCAGCATCTGGGTTTTGGGTAGAGCTTTTTTTCCTGTTTTGAGCAACTGGTTACGCAGCTGAGAGATCTTGAATAGAGCTGCTTTCTGTTATTCCATGGTGGAAAATAGTTCTTAGACTTCCCAGCCCACAGCATCTGTCTCAACCTTCGCACACAAAGAATAAAGAGCAAGTGTCAAGGGTGACCAAGCACTGGAACAGGTCACCCAGAGAGGTTGTGGAGTCCCCTTCTATGGAGATATTCAAAACGTGTCTGGACATGAATCTGTGCAACCTGCTCTAGGTGAACTGGCTTTAGCAGGGGGATTGTACTAGGTAATCTCCAGACAACCCTTCCAACCCCAACCATTCTGTGATGACTCTGACTCTGTGGATGTCTTAAAAGGATTGTGTTAGGACTTGAATGTACCAATAGGCTCTAATTGTCTGTAGGGCCTCACTCAGGACTTCCACATACTCTCTTCCCCCAGAATTGTGAGTTCCACATAAGTACAGTTCCTGGACTCTAAACCCGGTCTGAGCTTTGCTGTAGTTGGCTATCTGCCTGCTCTTGCTCTCTACTGAGTTGCTCACTATTCTTTCTGAATTGTTTTTAGACCAGCTTTTTCAACTTGTATTTTTCTGAAGGTCACTGACTCTGAAAAGGTACTACGGGACTGTGTCCTTGACAGTGAGGCAACTACACCTGTCAGGTTTCCTTGTTTGTCTTGCTTGGTGGAATAAGCAGTGATCTCAAATGACAGCTACGAGGTTATCTTTTATTAGTAAATGCAGCAGCTAATGGCAAAAAGACCTATTTTTAAGCTAGTGGGTAGGATTCTTGAAATACTTTGTATTAGCAGCACTCTAATCATAATGGTGTTTAATTTCAGGTTAGCATAATCACACTGAATCACTCTGTGAATTACCTGGTCCCTTTCACCAGCTGAAATGGGTTGAAAACATTTGTAAAATTTCTGTTCAGTGGTAGCTTTACTTATTAGCTGCTCTGCTCTTGTGTTTCGTGTTGTAGATGCAAGATTACCATTGAAATGTTTCTTTTGCAATCTTTGAGTGAGATTGCCAAGTAGCAAAGAACTTTTTCCCTGTATGGGCTCTCTAGAAAGGAAGCCCTCTAAAGATCTAGGAAAGCAATAACTGTCTTGGTGAAGAAAAACTTGTAGCATAACCTGGAAGGTGGTTCTTGTGCTACATTTGTAGTCACTGATATCTTAAGAGTAACACCTCTTTCATTCACTCTGTTTAAAGGCACTGCAAAATTAAGGGCTTAATTCTGCACTTCACTATTTTTGTGGCATTAAAAGCCCTTGCTTGATTTGACACCTGCCACCCTTTTGCTCTCTCAGCTGTCACAACTACAGCTACAACTATTCTATAAGGCTGTCCTCATGTTTTTTCTGCAATTCCTTGTGATTTTGCTCTGAACGAACAACAAAGCAATTATAAAAGGATTGTATTGAATGGTGTTGTCCTTTCAGCTCCAAGAAGGGTCACTGTATTGTGTAAAAACACATTATGAAGCTGTGGGACTTGGTTTGAAAACAAATGAGAGGGGGAAGCAAGGTAATGTAAGTAAAATCATAAAATGAACTTTATGTATCATTAATTCTGATAACTGATTTTATTACTTTAGAAAATTATTATGGCAGTCTGCTACAAAATACTTAACCTAATTTAAATTTCAGAACAAAATTTTTTGGCAAATCACTGCAAGTGATATTTTTAATCAACAGAGTGAAGCTAATTCAGACTTCAGATGCTTCAAAAATTCTGAGTTTGCTAAGATAAGCTTTTTTCTATTTTATTGCTTCTGTATTTCAATGCTATTATTAGGAGAAGAACTTAAACTGTGACAACTGTATTCTCACTCTGTATGCACAAAAAAACAAATCAAACCAAACCCTGAACGCAGATTATAGCAATGTTTTTCCAGAAAATGTTATATTTGTGTAGTGGCAGTGACTCAAGTTCATGATCTAATTAACTTACCCACTAACTGAGTTGGCAGTAGATTCAGATCATTTAGGGTTTGCTTTTTCCTATCAGGACTGGCTTATGTCCTAAATTGGAGTAAAGTTTAGGAAATTAACCCCACCTCACCACTCCATCCCCACCCGCACCCCACCCCCTTCCATCCTCGAAGTGTTTATCTTCTCCAGTTTTCTACCAAAATTGTTCTGGCCAGCATAAACCAGAAAAAAGCAATAGAGGTAACTTCAGGTCTTCAGTATTACTTCTGTACTGGTCTTCTAGTAATGAAAATACTGCCCCTGATTCAAGGCAACGAAGCTACTTCTCTTTAGCACATCATATACTCATTCTTCTATACATTGCCATTTAACCTGGGACCATGCTAGCACAGTCCTTACAAATGTCCCCAAGACCCTTTGAGCTTTTGTGAAATATGAGGGCATTTTGTTTTTGTCCCAGGATGGCAATGTTTCCCTAAATTTTCATTACCTATGCAGCATCTAGTAAAACAGTACCCATTTTATAGGAGCAGGCTATTTCTCTGCATGCTCAGCTAAAGTCTGCTGCTACCATTCTACTTGTTTTCATCTCCTTTCAAATATTTGGGATATTTCTTTTATCAGTTCTCTGCCCAAATGCCTGGTACTTGTGTCTAGGGCTCTTCATCCTTGATTTAAATGCTTGTATGAGAAACTGAGTCCCCATACTCCAGAAGATATTTTTTACTGGTACTGTTTTTTGATATTTCTTTTGAATGGTCTTTGAATCTTGCAAACAAAGGGCATATCATAGCTTTCTTTTAAGGCCAGCTGGAAAACTTAGAGATACCTAAGGACATTAACTGTGTTTTTTAATAGTTTTCTTTGCATTCAAGATCAGAACTACTTTTACTTTATCCCCAAAAGCATCTAAAATATACAGGCCCACAGTTTTTTGGGGGCTCTGAGAAATGACCCTAATAAATTCCCTATTACCCCTGAGAGGAAGTTGTTCAGCCCATTAAAAGCATCTCCTTTTTTCCACATCTCTAAACAAACACTAACTCTTTTGTATGTTTATAGCCAATTCAAGGAGCACATTCCTGCCTGCAGTTAAAGTTGAAGTATTGATTTAAAACAGGGTTCAACTTTGCCTCGCATAAAGATACTTGGTTTATCCAGGAACTTCGATGCTGTGAACCAGAGATCTCTTCAGCCTATGTCTTACAGTTTTAATTTTGTCTGAGGATTTTGGGGAATATGTGGGGAGGAGGATGAGAGTGTTGCAGTTTTTTCTGCTTTTCTTAGGATATCAAAAGCACACGAGGTCACCCCTCCTTGCCATAGAAAATGAAGATACTGAATGGAAAGCCTAGTGTGTAAACACTCATGACAGCAGCTCACAGTCCTTGTAAAAAGGAATGGTGTTCTCCAACAGGCAGCCTGCCACACAGCACCTGTATTCCTTCATATCACTTTCAGTCTTAGAGGGCAACATACAAACAGCCAAAAAACATGTTTTGTCCAAAATGGGTCCATAAAACACATCCCGCTCTTTCGTAACTAATTTTGTCTTTGACACTTCTCTGTAATAAATGCATTAATGGAAAGTGCATGTGTGTGTGATAAGGAAAAAAAAACAACAGCAAAAAAACACATTACACTCAGATGGTTATTGGAAACACTTGAGGAACATTATCCCCTATCATAGTAAAGCCTGTTCTGATAAAATGTAAGGCATTCTGTTAGATAGGGTTTCCTGCTTGTTAACAAGAGTGCTCAGATTACTCAACACAGACAGGTGGTAGATGAAGTGTCAACTGTAAGAAAGAAATTAAACTTTTCATAAAAACTCACTGGCCTTACATTCCATTTTTGACTCAATTGCCATTTTTTGGATGAAGGAAAGTAAATTTCATTGAGGTAAGTAATAATACCTAACTTCCACAGCATACTTCTACATAGCACAATTATGTTCTTCCACCTTTTATATTCCTGATGTAGCTTTTGGCACTTTTTTAGGCAAGTGGTCACATATGATGAGAAAAAATTTAACATTAATTTTCCCCTCTGTGATTTTCTATATCAGATGTCCTTTTTGCCTCAAAGTTTTTGGAGGTGGAGAATGCTCAATCTACTGAGGAAGGACTGGTATCACCTTCACAGCATGCACAGAAGTGAGTGAAAGAGAAAGACGGTTCTGGACACTGAAGTGCCTTCAGTTCCCATCCTGAATGCCCTTGGGAGCAATGTGGAACTTTGCCACCAGTTTGCTCTGTTTCTGTTTGCTTTCCACCCAAGTGTCTCAAAGGATCATGAGGGATCACAGAGAAACTGTCATTTCGTGCCTCAGGGTGTTCAAGAGCATAAGAATCATGCACAGTCCTTGTTCCTACAGAGCTATGGTCTTACCCCTTACGGGATTAATCCTGCTGAACTACTACATCTACAAGCAAGTGGATCGGATGGGTGTCACAACTGGCTTCTGAAATTTTTTTCTGAATATTATTGCTCTCTTTGCTTGCAGTTAGCGAGCTGTTGGAAAGCCAAAAGAGTACAGTGGTTATATCGGTGTGAGACCCCCAATTCCCAATATATAGGAATTGTTTCGTCCCCTGACACTCAGCGAATCCAAAGGCACTGTGGCCTCCAAAGAGCCTGAATGTGGAATCTATGTTGAGACAATTTCATCCTGCCTACTTCGTTTTCCTGGGATAAGTGTAGCCACATAGGAGGAGTGGTGGTAGTAAAGACATACATCTAACTATGCTGTATATGCTGAAAGGATATTCTTTGTTGCCGGTGGGGATGAATCTGAAATTAGACTGTTTAGACATCTATAATGCACTGGTCTCTTTTCTGAAATGCTGGAAGAGACTCAAGCAAGCCGTTTCACCTCTCTGTGCCTCTGAGGCACCTCATGCTGTCTGATTTTTTTAGAGAAATGGGATGCATTTCAGGCCAGGGCTAGACTTGACTTTATCCTGTTACAGCTAGCCTGAAGGAATCCCTTTCTTTCTGATGAATTACAGAAATAGAGGAACATAAAACCATTCATGGATTAAAATAAGGTATTGGAAAATCACACAGAAGTTATTGTTGCCTTTATGTCTGCTGGTTCACCACTGAAATCATCCCCAGTGCTACCTGGTCACCTCTGCATCCTGAGTCACTCCATAATGTTTCAGTCTGTCTCTACCCAAAATAACGAGCTGATAGCATTTGAGGTCTCAAGCCACTGACAACTAGACTTTGGAAAGTTGAAAGTGTCTAAACTTATTCATCTTTCAGGCAATGTGACCTGGCTAGCATGACTTTATTCCCTTGGTCTTTTGTCCATATATCTCTCTATTCAGACCCCTTGCTTGGTTTCCTGTCTCAGTGTAACTCTGAATTAAATGTATTCCCTCCCTTTAAATCAGTCATGTTTGTATTTAGAATGTCCTGTCGTTCTCCCACATGTCTGATGATTACTTAACTTGATTTGCCATCCACTCTGGCTTTTACAGATGAGCTTTCCTGCCTTCATCTGCAATAATGCTCATACAGGTGAGAGCACGTGTAGCTGCTGAATGGCACTTCTTCATTAAGAAAGCCTGGAGGCTCGTGTAAATCCACGAGATTCACTGTTTTCACCACGTTTCCATCAGCTTACATCAGATGAAGAAGTGGCTGAGAGTTTTTCTTCCTGCTTCCCCCATACAAGCCTCTGCAAAATCTCATGTGTGCAAGTGATGAAGAAACACCTAGCATCGTTACCTCTCTAAATTGCTGATTAGCACAGATGGGTGACACTGTGCAAATGGAAACGAAATGTTTAATTCAACTCCTAAAATGATGTAATAGAAATACTGTTTCCATGTGTGATCTGACTCCTAAAGAAACTTAAAGGTGAATTTTGGTTTAATCCTGAACCAGAAACTCCAAAAGTTGGAAACCAAGCCTTGCTGAAAGTCTGTGGGACTGTGGCTGTCAAAACTGGGGTTTGTGATATTAAGTGAGAATTAAGCCTGCTTTGTTTCAGTATTGTCTGGGCTTCTCTGCTACACAGGTCCTCCATATTACTGAAGTGGTAAATTCTCTTAAAAGCAACAGAAGGTATTTTATTTAACAATATATTTACTTTAGCCAGAGCACTACAATTTGGATGCAGCCAATTGTATCACTTGCAAGTTCTAGGAGTATTGTCTACATACCCTTGAAAATCTGTGTCTCAGTACCTGTAGAACAGATTTTTGTCTGCTTAAAAATCATGGTCAATACAACCATGAAGTGAGTGTAGCTGTGTGAATTTACATCTGTGTGTCCCAAACTTTTAAACCATCATATTTCAATCAATATTGTCAGAATAGAGGAGTCAAAAATGTTGTATTTGACAGCTTTCATGAAATTATGGGCTTAGGCAGTCAAGAAATAACCTAAAACCTGCAGGAAGGAAACATAGTTGTACCTTTCCTCTTCTTAGGTACTTGGAGAATATACCAGAGAGGTGGCCCACTGGAGATGCAAGACTTCACTAGAAAGTAGACTTGGCTCATTCTGCAGTCAGATATCTTATGGTAAAATAAAGCATTTAAAAATTCAGGCATATGCCTCTAAAAACATTTTATTTGCATTATTTCTGAGCCCCACTGAATACCTTGGGGAAAGAGTTGCTAGGTCTTTCTGGAAAAAGAAAAGTGCTTCTGCAAGCACTTAAATATTTACCCACTGAAAAGTGATTAATTAGCTTTCTGGGATGCTTTCTATTTGGTGTAATTTACTGTAATGTATCCATCAGGACACTTAATTTAGTGACACAAGCACAACATGAAGAAACGCCATGTAAGCATTAGTTAATGTCATTAGTTAATTAGTTAAGCAAAGTTAATGTCTTTCCCTGCCTTGTGCTGGAGATTACTACTATTTATAAGATTACTACTATTTACAAGAGCATGTAGACAAGACAAAAGAGAACGGCTTCAAACTGAAAGAGGGTAGGTTTACTTTAGATACGAGGAAGAATACTTTAATGTGAGTGTGGTGAGGCTCTGCTGTTGTGGTCCTCAGTGGCATAATAGTTCATTTGAGGAAGCACAGGTGCTCACTGACTAACCAACACTTGTGTGCTGCTTGACTGGTACCTTTTGGGATGAACTGCCTCTTCCCTCTAGGAAGACAGGCAAAAAAGCAGTTTCACCTTCTTGATGCCAGAACCACAAACTGCCTACATTAGAAGACAGTAAACTCTGCTCACTCAACTGGTAGTCAACAAAGCATGACAGATCTTAAGCTCAATTTTACTTTTTTTTGGGTGGTGGTGGGTATTCAAAACAAGACAAAAATACTGCAAGCTCAGAAACTTGATGCTGTCATGGGTCTTCTAAGAGTTTCAGTTTAGTCCATCAGCTCTAGTGTTCCCACTCATATTGGCTAGTTCATCAAGGTATACAGGGAGAGAGTGAGATATCCTCAGGCAAGATACCACCTCACTAACATATTTGGAAATTTACAGTGGGACCATGAGGCTGAATGTGAGGATGAACTATAGTGTGAAGTGTGAGGAGAGCAATTCTAATTCCTTTTCTCCTCATGTTCATTAGAAAATCACTTACTTTTCTGTGTCTTTTTTGCAGCTGATAAGCCTGGAGTGGATATGCTGCATAGAATTCCATATAGAACTGGCAGAAGTCACGGCAGGGGAGCAAATTCATGACAGGTCCACCTTGTAGTGTAATACAGTGTGTTGTTATAGATTATCAAGGTAGCTGTGAGCTAATCAGAAGAGATTTGTGCCACAGCACAGCGCATCAGCTTTTTGTTACAATCCCAGTGCAGCTGCAGTACAGCAGCACCGCCCAAAGTCATTTTTCCCTGGTAGGTGGGCTATGGAGCACAAAGCAAAGAAGAAATGGAATGAGCAGTCTAGAGCCTGCTGGTTCCAGCACACTTGAGGCAACATGTGGAAGGGATTGCAGTGATCTTCTAGCCTTTCCTTGCCTAAATTTGCAGTCATTTAGTTGCTTTAAGTAGTCTAACAACAACTTGATTCCCTCTGAAGACTGTCATACTTCCATGTATTGCCATGAATCAGTTCAGACCCTTGGCTTAACTCTGTGCTGCGTCTGTGGTTCAATTTACGTATCTAGGTGGTATTTATCATACAAGCAGCTTTATTGTTCTCAGACTCATTTGCTTTCTGTTTGACTTTGTTTCAACTTCTACATAATAGCAAACTCTGTTGCTTTGCTGCTTCAACACCCCATTAATACTATTTTTCCAGCAAAGAATTTTGCCTTCTGCAACTTTTTTTTTTTTTGGTTGTTGAGAGGAAATATAATTTGTCCCCAAAACCATTATCTTACACTCCCCTTAATTAATGAAAGTACTGTGGTTATGAACTGCCTTCCTGAACAGTGCATTTTAGCCTTCAGTTCCTATATTTTCTGAGCAATTTCCTAGAATGATGAACACAAAATCATAAATAGGACAAAAGTTGGACTTTTAGCACGTTGCTTTGTATATTGAAATTTTAAACCAATTCACATTTTGAAAGTGTTTCATAATAGTGGAAAATTCTTTTTCCTTTTGTTTTAATTCAAATGCAACATTTTCAGAGAGCTGAGTACAGCTTAAGCTCTGTGTAGCCATTCAGAGTTGAGGCAGCTAGCACTGAGATCCTTCAGATGTTTTCCATTGCCTCTCTTTTCTGAGGAATGATACTAACATCTCAGTTCTCCAGGATTCTTGCTTTACTGCAGGCCATGACAAGAACTCCTTCCTCTCTAAGCGATGTCTTTTAAATGAACTGAAAATCACCCACAGTGACAGCTCCTTTACTGCTTCTAGAAAGTATGAAAATACATATTCTTAAAAAACTGTTCTCCTGGGGTGGCTTGAATAATATGCTTCTATTTTACAAATGGTTTCCAGATAATGTACCACAGGGGAAACCCTTTATGCCCTCGAAGGCATATTCCTTGCATGCTCTATACCAGCCCTGAGATACATAAAATTTTTAATGGTATCCCTTGTGTTTAAACTTTCTTCCATTCACACAACATTTCCTTATTACTTACTTTTATGGGCTCTGAATCTGTGGTGTCCATTACATAGATCAGGGTTTACTATCCCTCTTAATGTGTTTCATTTAGAGTAGATCTTTATAGTACATCTCTTTTTTTCTCTCCACTGTCTTACTATTAAATACTGCTCTTTGGTCTCCATTAATGCATGCATCTATTAAAAAAAAAAAAAAAAACACAAAACCAAAAAACAAACAAACAAACAAACAAAAAAACCAAAAACAAACAAATAAACAATCCCCCCCCCCAAAAAAAAAATAAAAAACCCAAACTCTCTTCCTGTTGTAATGAGCTGCATTTTTTTTTCCAACACTGTAAGTTGGTTTTTGCAAGAGCTTGCTGAAAGGATGGGTGAGAATACAACTAAATGCAATCTGTGATGAAATGGTGAAATATCAGGCCTACTGTACCATGCTAGAAATAGTTTTCAGGACTTAAGGTCAAAAATACTTACAAACCTAGCGTAAAGAAGCTGAAAAAGTACATTGCAGCTCAAAAATCTCCCTGGTTTTGGGCTGAGGTTCCCTCTTACCAAGTACTGCCCTCTTTGTATTAGTAGCCCAGTACTCTGGTTGGCTAAGAGATGGATTTAAGTGATCACATTTACCTAAAGAAAGTAATGTTTTGCATCTGGCCCCTCCTCGTGACACGAGAAGGAGCTCTGAGTCCCTTTGCTGCCATTGAAGCTCTACAAAAATGCAAAGGTGGACTGTGGGTTATTATACCTCAGTCAGAATAGCTGAAGAGTTCCCTCAGTATTTCCTGAGCCTTTACAGTTAAGCTACTCAGGACACTTCGTCGTATTTGAATACACCTTGAATTGCTGTCCTGGAATTAGTGGTGGCTCACAAACTGCTGAAGGCGCTGTGGCCATTCAATGCCTCAGTGGCAATCTCTAAAAAACTGTTGCAGCCAAAAGTGATGCTGAGTCTTGGTCAGAGTGCACGGTCATATCAAACACTTCAGTTACCAAAGCAGGGCAGCATTATATCATGGAATGACTGGGATGGATACTTAATAAAATAATAGACATATACAAAGAACTCGAGTTGCTAGACATTTACATGTTTGGTGTATTTGGAGAGAAAAATTCCTTTAATACTTAACGAAAGTTATTATTCATGCTTTGTAACTGAGTCTGAGAATGTATTCTAAATGATTTCACAGGTGCATTACCTACTATTATTTTGTTCAAATTCACTTCTTTTTAAGTAAATAATGGCACAAACCAGAGATAGCAGTGGAGGTGCAGCTGGCCACCCAACACTTAAGGGCATGGAGTTCTACAAGAATAACTATCTATACAGAAACTTTGAGATATGAATGCTTGCCTTACATCTGGTTTTAATCAATTTGGTTAGAATTCGTAGATTTTTTGAGAAACAGGGAATGTCTCTCACCACTTAGCTGTGCAGTCTTCCTGTCCCATCACATTATCTTACCCTGCGGTAGGCCAGGTATTCTTCCCTCACAAGTCATGGTGCAGTTGTCTGGCATTTTTCCCTCCATCACTGTTAAGAAAGACCCTAGTGTGGGGTATGCCATTTCTTGGGACAGGCATTCTAAAAATGCCACAAGATCCTTGCGACTTCCAGCAAGTTTAGGGTTGGGCATAACCATCAAAAAATAGAACATCTTGTTCTGCTGGTAAATCTCTCCTGATCGGCTCAAAACCCAGTCTGCTCTTTGGCATAAAGTAGCTCAGGATATTGTTGCATTTTGGTAGCAACTTTGAAAATTCAGAGCCAAACCATTTTCCGCAGAGATGTAAAGAACCAACATTTTGTGGCAACATTTCTCAAAGTTACTGGTGTGGACACTGAAAAAGATATAACAGATTAAAAAAAACCAAACCAACCAAACAAAAAAACTAAAAAAACACAACTACCCTGCTGTAGTCAGGACAATTATGTGAGGACTAGACTAAAAATTGTCTAGAGCAATGTGTCTGGCAGACTGAACTCATCACTGAAAGTTGTACTACACGTACTTCCTAGTAGCACAGGAACAGAACGGGCTAAGAACTGCCAATTTTGCTATTTGTCCAAAGGAAATATTTCAAGGAAGTATTTCACCCAAAACTTAATTTGAAAACTAGACAGTACAGGATTAACTTTGTAATATAGAAGAATTCTGAGAAGATGAGGTCAAGCACACCTTTGTTTTTCCACACAAGCATGAAAGTACAAGAACAGTGATTAAAGGAGAAAAGCCATCTTCTGGCAAGCACTACTCTTACTATAGGACTTGTTAGCCTGGTCTACTATGTGTAAGTTTTGATATAAAACATGAAGGTATGTCCTTTAATATATATGCTAGTAGAAGAAGAAAACAGATGGAGCCAATGCAGATCCCAAGACCTGTAGTGGCAGAAATGGAATCAATCTAAACTAATTTTGTTTATTGCCTTCTGCAATGGAATGAGGAGAAATATTAAGGCCTTTAATTATTTCCTTTAGTTTTTCAGCAAGACTGAGATTTTGCAGTGTTCTCATCTTTCCTTTGGAAAGTTTTCCGTTGGAAAATTTAATGACCAGCCCGAACTTTTTTAGCACCGTTATAAATGAGGTTGAGAGTTTCTTCCAAAAGGAAAGACATAAAAATCTTGTCAGTCTAAGCAGTCTTAGTTTTGAGTTTACTGGATTCTTAGTAGCTCATCAGTTAGCAAAATTTTTCAAATCATCTCTGAGATAGAGATCAAAAGATCTGAAGCTGTAATGTAGACTGTAATTAGGGTGTCTGAAGTTATGCGGCAGGGAAGATAATTCATATCAAAATTAAGTAATGTAATAGTTATTAGTTCTCATGCCTTAAATAGGACCTAAAGAATTCTTTAAAGGTGCAATTTTTTCAGTTTTGAAGACCTGGACATTCCAGTTCTGTTTCAAGAAAGTCAAGGTAATAGCCATCTATATGGAATCAAATTTTAAAGATGAGAACAGAAAAGTTTATGTAAAAAAACTAACATCACACACTAAACAAATTATTTTGTAATGTCTACACAAAACAGAGTTTTATGTTTCAGGCCTCTTTAACGGAGGAAAAGTTATCAGCTTTCCACATAATTACTCATTTAAAAGCCCCACTTTCACTGCTCAAAATTGCAGTTAGTCTTAGGCTTGAATTCGTCCATTGATGTAGGCACGAAGTTGAGGTATTGAAGCCAGAGGAACGGTCATTAGATGCTCATTCCATCAGTGAAAAGAGATGGACACGTGCAAACCATTCACATATTTATTTTCCTTTTCCCTCTGTACATGCCAGACTCTATCAACTGACTTTGTATGGAGCCGAGGACAGGTATGTTTTATGAGCTGCCTGAGTCTATATCATACATATCTAGTCCTTGGACACCTCCTCAGTCTTAAACTAGATTTTTAAAGCAACTCTTCACATGAATACCAGATTCCTATTACTTTTGTCTGCTTCTGATCTCAATCTCAGGTTTTTCCTTGGGCAGGGTTTCATTAAACAGCTCGATGGCTGCATTAATGCCCTTTCTGTTTCAGATTAAGTCAAGATGCTTTAGTCAACAGCTTCCAAGCAGAGTCCCATCCATTTGCTAGACTGCAGTGCCTTGGGAAGGGTTTAAAACATCTACTTCTTATCTCAGTGCTGTCATTAAATTTTGGCTTCCACATACTTGCTTTAAGACTGTCCAAGCAGCCTTAAAGCACAACCTGACAGCATGAAGAAAAGGCAAGGAGTTCTCCTGGCTGAGGAAGGAGGGTTATACCCCTCGGTGTGTAGACATGCTTTCATGTTCTTTCCTCTTGAAAGAAACTGGTAAGGATAACAGCCTGACCACCAAATTGCCTACATATTTTTTTTTTCCTGTTTAGTGGTATTAAGGTTCAGCTTGCACCTGCTGTGGAGAAACCAAGGTCTCTAATGTCCATCTGTTGTTCAGCTTTTTTGTTTAATGACAGCTGATTCCAAGCTCCAGTGCACCTCTTTGGCGTACTCAGCCTTTCAGCACAGAGAGCTTCAGATAAATAAAAGAATTGAAATTGGGACTGGCTGATAAAAACAGATGCAGTGCATCAAGAGCATCCTCATACAGTGAGCAAAAGGCAAGCCACAACTTGCTGCAGATTGCAGGTGGGCCAGAATCCAGTGATCTGTGCCAATTGATAACAGCAGAGATTTGGAGCCAGGTTGTGCTATTTTTTTTTTTCTTTTAAGATGTGCTGAATGCTTCATAGAATCTGAAAAATATTCCATGAGTGCAATCCAGCTAAGATACTGCTTTGTAAATAATGGCTCTCACTTGCTCTTTTTTTTCCTCTTAAATGGACACATTTGCATGAGGACAGTATCTCTCTTTGTATAAACCCTTCTGTTCCTACCCATCACTCAGCTGAAGTCATAACCTTTTGTTTATGACACCAGCATGGGTTCTTGTGCAGGTAATTATGATGCTAAGGAGAGCATTATGACTCCGGGTGAGGAATGAGCAGCAGGAGGAGACAAAACTGTAACTCAAAGAAAAAAAAATTGCATGCAAATACAACCATTGTCATATCACAAATGTTGCAGTGAAACTTTGCAGAATATGGAACATGCAAATAATAGAAAGCAGAGTGGCTCTCCAAAGTTCTCCAGCAACCATAAGCTACCCCCCCCAAAAAAAAAAAAGAAAGGTGTATGTGCATAATTTCTTTGTGAGCATGAGTCCTGTTTTGTTTTCTCTTCTATGAAGAAATAGCACTTTTGCCCAACTTTTATAATTTCTAATGCTTTCCCACTTTTACAGTTTCCAGTTCTTAACTGTGGGCTTCAGTCAGCAGGCAGTTTTGTCTGAACACAGACTGGCTGCTCGAAGTTTGTGCCATAAGCCAGAGTTCTTTCTCCGAAATGAGACTTCAGAAACTAAGCCAGACTTCGAACTGATGTACATCGGTGCGTTGGGTGTTTGAGCATTCTTGCACACAGAATGTGCAGAAAAGGTAGGAAAGCTGTGAAAAATATTTCAAATACGTCTTTTTAAAAATGTATCATGGGTTTTATCTGCAATTGTGATGTACTGGTTAAAAATTGTAAATCGTCTTGAAAATCAGGTAACACGAAAGGACCTCTCATGATCTCTTACTTTACTTAGCTGTCATACACTTTTGGTCTTTTTCCTGGTATTTTCTTACTCTTAGTAATAACTATTAGTAGAAATAATTGTGACTAGAAAGAACAAGGACTCACATCACTAGATACAGTTAACAGAAGAAATTAGTAATTGTTTTAAGTAGTTTAGAATTCCGAGGATATCAGAATAGCATTTTAGTAAGAATCTACTACAAAAATATCATCTTTTGAGGATGAGGTTTTCATTAAAGCATTCCTAATGTCTCAAATGGGAAATATGTTAAATACCCTATTAAAAAACCAGAAACTAGTTTGTTCATCAAGGATGAAGGTAAATTAAACCTCTCCAGCATATGTGCCATATCTGCATTTTTATTGCAGCAGCTTATTGACTGTATTTCTTATTACCTGTATTGATTCCTTATTACTTCCTCTTTTTTCTTTTTGCCAGTGTTGACTGGAAGATATTTATGATTTTCTTACAATAAAATAGTCCTCCAAGCGAAAAGAAAGTGGAAAGTCTTCAGAATCATGCTTTTTAGCACTGATTAGGGATGAATGGAATTCAAATGCTGTTCTATTCTGCGACCTTGAGTCAAGATCAGTCTTAAACCTACACAGCTGGAAAATACTGCTAGTGAGAAGATCATAAGAAATAGGGTCTGTTCCCCCTCCACTGGTGGAACAGCAAAGAGTTTTCTCCTCATGTTATTTGAAAAGCTTATAAAATACTTGCGATAAAACTGAAAAAAAAAAAATGAAACTAGATGTTCTTTAAGTTCTTCCAACTCAAACCATTGTATTATTATAGGTTTGCTTAAACTAGGAATACTTCCCTGATTCCTACAGGCTATCCTTAGACAAACAAGGAATAGTGCAGAGACCATTTTTTGGTGAGCCTGGTCATGATTTATAATCTCAGTACTGCTCCACACACTTCCACTGCAAGACCAAGATTTAGTGGTGTGCTAGAATGTCTCCAGCCTCCTACGGTCTCTTCTCATTGATTCAGACTTTTTATCCAAGTCAAAAGTAACTTTCTTTTTGGAGGAAATTGCATAATACTTTGGATTCCTTTACCCATAATCTGTGATATTAACGCAATTGGACCTGTGACACAAAGTATGCTATTGATTCCTCCTGAGATTAAGATACCTTTCATCTCTTAATCCATGGGTTAGAACCCCGTTATATATCACAGCAGCAACCTGGGAAGTAGGACCTTATGGGAAATACACTTCAAATGTGGAGCTCAGGTCACCAAACAAAGCAGGGATCATAAGGTGGTTGAACTATAGCTGCTGGGGGGCACCACAACAGTGTTTCAGAATCAGCTCAGGTACAGTTACACATCAGAATATATATTTATATAAAGATGTATTTTTGATTACATAGAGAATATTAATTACCCAGTATCAGTGGCTTTCTATAATCTAAAAAACTGTCACTAAAACTCGATTTGAAAATGATTTACCAGCAGGATTGGACATAGAGCAAAAATATTTGCTTTTAAAATATATTCAGAGGTGGTTAACCCATCATTTCTTTAGTTATGTAGAATACAATATCTTCTTGTGCAAATATTTACTAGCCATAGATGATCGGGATTAATATATGTAGATGTGCTGCACCATTGGATTAAATGTTAAATAGACCTCTCCATGGGGTCATTCAAACTAGTTTCAGAACTGACAAGTATCTATACTTTTCCTTTCATGGGGGATGATGGGGGGGATAGTGTGGAGATGAGAAGAATGGGATGGTTATGGCAGTGCTAGTTATTTTTCAGTTGGAAAGCAAAGGAAGATAATTGCTGAGACTGGGAGGAACACTTCATCCAGCTTGACTGAGCTCTAATGCCAAGATCATAACGGAGACAGGATTTAATTAATGAATAGCAATATTTGTTCTTATTATTCACTGCTACTTCTGACCTTGAATAGCTCCACTAGTTTCTGATTCCCCTTCAACTATGCAATAGAGAAAAGAATTAGCAGCTTTCAACTTAAACAAAGCAGAGCTCCCACGCAGTTGTACCTTGACTGTTACTACATGCCCACTAAGTCACGCTGAATGGGGTAAAAAACTTTTCAAAGCCTTTCAGGGAGAATCTTGTACCTCTTTTTCTCTGGTGAAAACCTTCTTCCTCTGAAAGAAACAAAGATATCTGCAAGCTAAGTGAAAGAGTCCCATAGAAGACAGAACAAAAAAAGGCAAGACTTACCCCAAGAGCTGCTGGAGGATTAACTTTTTTTTTCAAATTGGATCAGTTATTTCAGTGTCTAAACAGGCTGTTGAAGCACACCTCTTGACACTTCTCTTGGCCTCCTGTGGCTAAACATAAAATCAAACCTAACCAAGCAGATCTGTGGAATACTTTTATCAACTGGTCTTGAAACTTCTGGGTATAACCTCCTCAGTGCAGTGATGAACATTGGAGGCCTACTGGACTGCTTTAAAAAACTATGATGTTAATTTTCTTTTGTCTTTACTCGGAATTTTTTCCAAGACTTTATCTCCTGATTTTAGTTATGGTCAATAACTGGACATAAATCCGGACAACTTGGTAAGCACTTGGAAGATAAGGTTATGGCATGTTGTGTGAATTAATAGGCTTGACATTTCAGGACTGCCCACTAGGTTTAGGTCCTAATTTCCTATTTACCAGCAGTCCTGGTCCCGATGACTGGAAGTTAGCAAATGTAATGCCCATCTACAAGAAGGGCTGGAAGGAGGATCCAGGGTACTAGAGGCCTTTCAGCCTGACCTTGATGACAGGGAAAGTTATAAAGCAGATCATCTCGAGTGCCACTGTGTGGCATGTGCAGGATAACCAGGGAAACAGGGTCAGTCAGTACGGGTTTAGGAAAGGCAGATTCTGCTTGCTTGGTTTTTTGGGGGGCAGGTGGGTTTTGGGGGTACTTTTTTAATTTTCTGTTAGTTGCTGCTAGTGCCTATTGCTCCTGAATGCCATGGAAGCTAACACAAAGCTTAACTTATCTGCTTTTCTGCCTCTTCCTAAAAGTCTTCATCTGTTCTCTGGGGAAAAACCCCAGCACAACAACCTGCTATAACCTTTGTTCACTTGGTAACTGGAGAAGACAACCCATCCTTGCTCTCCTGTATAAAAGGCCCATTTTGTCATGCCCTGGTTGGTCTGCTCCTATGACTCATACAGCACGGAAAGATTTGTACTGCTTCTAAATCCCTTGGCCACCTTCCCTAATTACCTCCCTTAGAACTATGGCTGCAATTTCTGAAGTTGCCTGGAGGAACTGGCAGAACAGTTCTCATTAGTTTTAATAGAATCATTAAGGCTGGAAAAGACCAGTAAGATCACTGAGTTCACCTAGCACCACCTTGTTCACCGCTAACTCATATCCCACGTTCCAGATATACTTGGTTTTTGAACAGTTCCAGGGTTGGTAAATCTACTCTTCCATGGACAGCCCGTTCCAATGCCCGATCACGCTTTCAGTGAGGATATTTTTCCTAATATCCAATATAAACCTCTCCTGTAGATCATTGCAGTACTGCTTTTTGTCATCTGAGAGGAACATGTTTACAGCATGGCTTGAAAAATCAGTGCAATTGGCAGTGTACTTTGCCATGTTAGATATAGTTGCAAGTTGTCCTATATTTCTTTTTCCTGGTTGTAATATGCTTGGATAAGCAAAAGGCGTGAGAAATGCTTATAGTGGAAGCAAAGTACATGTTTTCTCATAAATCAAGACAGTTCTGTGATCAGTATGACAATTAGTTTTGTGGTCAATTGACAGTAAGAGAGTTTGAATCTGCTTAGAGGTAAAATTAATCTTTTAAAAGAGAGCAAAAAGAAATGCAAGCGGCATTTCAGGATTAGTCTTTAAAGGATTTATCATAGATCAGTATAATTAAAATTAAAGTAAGCAGTAAATAAAATAATTACTATGCCCTATCTTTATCAGTCTTGAGAAACCATGAATTTCTCTAAAAAATAGACACTACTTATTCTAACTTGCCCCACCTCAACTATTTGGACAGATAATTTAATTTCAAAGCAACACAAGAAAGGTAGTCTTTAAACTAGATCATTAATTTAATACTTATTAGATCTCAGTAACTAGCAAATATCTACAGATAACATGATATACTCAGTGTCCAGCAAATAAAAGGGAGTTGTGGAACAGCCAACCTAATTACTTAAATCTGCCTGCCCAGAAAAGAGATTTCCCGTCCCTCATTAGGATTCTGAACCACATCTGTAGCCTGAGAAGAACAAAGACACAAGATGAAGGGGCAATGAAAGGAAAGTAGGAAAGCATATACACCTTCTTATTTTGCTGAAGGAAAGGAGGATAAATAACATAGCCAGGAACCACAGAGGTCCAGGTGAAAGTTGTATTCTGTCCTTTCTCTGTCACTGCCAGTGTGTGCTGCTTGCTGTTCTCTTTGACAAAAGCCCTTCATATTTCCTAATGGCACCTGCTCTGAAGCTGGGCTAGGCAAGGATTTCACATTAGAAAATTGCCTGTTGTGCAGTGACAGCCTTTGGCTCGTGAGTCTTATGTCTGCACAGGCAGGGTTGTGACAATTCTTGTATTTTCCTCTCAAATTTCTTATGACCTCTTTTTGGACACCTTCCATGCTGTCTAGGAAATCCCATTCCCCCTCATCCTCTTGACAAAAAGGAGGTGCAGACCCGCTGTTCAACCAGAATCCACACACTGTATTTTGTTGCACCTGACAGTCAAGTTGTTGTTAGTGATGCCTTTGAATTTTTAGCTTTTTGTAGATTTTAGTGTAGCTATATAATCTGTCACACTTTGGAGCAGTAGTTTACACTTACCAAACCCTATACCCCCATTTCATATTGAATTTTCTAAATTCTGTAAGCTTGCTTAGAGACTCCTTCAAGGCAGGCCTTCATTCTGTTTAAGAACATACGCACCCCAGGATGACACAACAAGATACCCTTACAGTCAAAGCAAGCTTCAAGCCCGGAACCTTGGAGAAGCTCCAAAGACAGTATGTGCTGTGAAGAAGAGGAAGATGAGGAAGAAAAGGGTCTTAGGGCCTCTGACTCAATTTCTGGGGAGGTGTACCTGGGGGGCAGATTTGGGGGCATGTGATTCTTGGATGGGACCATAAATTGTGGAACCCCTGGACACGTGTGCACGCCTTGCCTGTTCTCCCTGCTCTGGAAGGCCTACATTAAAGACCTGCTCTATATCTTATCTCTACACTAAATTAGCCTGGAGTTTTTTCTGCTCCCGATTTTTAAGGCAACATTAGCATAAAATTCCTGTGTTTTGTTTGAATGCATCTTTATAAAGGAAGACCTACAACTCAGTAGAAAGGCCCTGAGTTGAGAGAGGACAGACAGGTGTCTACTTTTCTGATTTCACTCCTGTTAACAGATGAGATACCAAGTAGGCTGCCTAGAGGTGGAATAAAACAGGACTTCAACCGTACTTGGAGAGGAGGAGAATGACTAAGTGAGATTTAGGAAGCCAGAAATTTAAGAAGTTAAAACAAAGAGAGACATGACCCAGGACATAGAAAACAGGTATCATCTGTTCTAGGACCCAAAACTGGCTGGACTAAATGCATCTATTCTTTAAAGAGAGTGCATGGAAAGGAATTTAAAATTCTATAACTGTCTTATTGGATCAAGCCACAGGGAAAATGCAGATGTGCAGTGTGAGAAAAACAAACCTGAACACTGTTCCTTGCAGAAATACAGTTCAAGGCCAACACAGCAGCTTCCTGGGCAGAGCAGACTCCATCGAGTGCGTTCAGTGCCTCTAGGAATTTTCTTCCTCTTGCCTGCAGATCTATTGAGTATCTGCTACTTACAGGCTACACAGGACTCCCTCAATTGTCTCATCCCTGTGGTCCACTATTAGAGGGTTACTAGCGCTTTCAGGCAAAGAAGTCACCCTTTGGAGAACAGCAGCCATGAAAAGGCAACCAGGCTTCTGTGCTGCACAGAGCAAACCACAAGTGGTGAGCTATCAACCCAGGACCAGAAGCCTGTGTAAGTAGGAGATTCACCATTGGTCTAAATATATATCCATATAGCAGGGATGGCTGTGTGGAAGAAAAGTTCCCGCAGTCGAAGCAGCACTGGTGTGTTACTGGCTTTGTGTGAGCCTTACAGTCTCTTCTACAGGTGCTATATAAAACAAACAATTGTGTAGAAGTGGTTTTTGAAACACACATGGTGTATTATTGTATTTCATGGTGATGGAGAAATACTCTGTATCCAGCCAGATGGAGTTCTGTGTGGTGCTTCATTTAAACCGTGGGAAAGCAGCAGTGTGGTGCTGCATATCCACTGCTTTTTGCCATGGTTCTCTGCTCTGTCACAGCACAGGCTGCTGCATATGGCTTTTGGTAAGGGTGCTTGGCAGCAGTCCCTTATTCTGGTGAAGTCTCAGGTAGTGATGTCAGCCTAAACACACCTGAGCCCAGGTCATGAGCTCTTACAGGTATGTATGTAAGTTTAAAACTAACTTTACACCTGTGAGACATTGGTAGCAGGGGCATTACCTGTTCCCTCTGTCAATAGATGTGCTACCAGACTAATTATTCTACATTCAGTTTTGGAAGATTAAATTATTTTCTGGAGCAAGTAATATTTTTCCCTGGAGACTTTTTTTTTTTTTTTTCATCTGCAAGTCTCCATATATTAGAGACTTCTAAGGTTTTGGACTTCTCTTCTTATTGCACAGTTGTGGGATGCAGTTGACTAGGCTAAGCCAGATTGGATTCATCCTTTCTTAAGTGATTGTATTTGTTAGGTTTCTTGTTTATCCTGCTTGTTACTCTTTATCATGTTTTCCCCTGTATATGTTTATGCTTGTGTTTGTTGGTGTTACTTGTTTGGCTTATGACATGGCTCATTTAATGAGGATGGTTCTCTAGAGCAGGAAACCTGGACACTGAGAGAGAAGGACCATATTTCACCATCAACAAAGAAATAGAGACCTCAGGAACCTGGAGCCCAAAGTTTAGCACAAGCATCAAGAATAGAGAATGACAGATGAGAAGTTCTGGGGCATCCTTCAAGTATTAGAGTTGGAAAACAAGAAACTCAGGAAACATTGGGATTGAATTTGGTCAGTTTTTCAAGAGAGTTAAGATCTGATGGCGTCCTGTGCGTGGATTCTGAATCATTTGAGAGAGTGGTCCAACCTGTGTCCCATGCACGGTCAGAATCCTCTCCTTGATGCTGTCTGTGAGTCTTCTATGATGTAAGAAAAAAGGGTAGTAGCTCTATGGCATGTGACTCTTGAAAGGATTTTAAAAGTGAATAATTTCCTTGAGATGAAATGGTGTATTTCAATGTGTTGGAGCTAGGATTTTCTTTTCTTAGTGAAGTCTTTAAAAAGGGAACATGAAACAGCAGGAGAGCTGGCCGCCAGCCAAGAACAGGGCTATATAAAGTTCAATATATTTGCAACTTTGTTGCTGTTCTAGAATGATAGCACTTTTTCATATCTATTACTTCCCTTTTAATAAATAACCTTCACTTTACATCCTATTTAATTCTGTATGTAAAGGTCTGAATAATGTATTATGTCAATTATTTATTAATGTCAAACAATTTTAATAAGTAGATGAAAAGACCAATTGATTTAATTTTTTATGCTTTGCCAGTGGTAAGGATTTTTAAAAATATTTTTGTTTACAAAAGGACTTAACATTGCATATAACTGCTTGAAATTTATTGCTTGTAGGCTCTGAAATCATTACAGTTTTATTGGCAACTGTGTAAAATGCAGAACATACCTGTGCTGAAGGGTTAGCAAATCATTATGGATAAAATGACTGAAGTTATTCAGCGTGATGGCAGACCTCTATCTTAACTACACTTTAAAATGAAATTCTTAAGCCCTAAATGTGGTCCTAGAGAGCTGGATGCTGCTTTCTTTCACTCAGTTGAATGGGTCCACTGGTCAAACAGCTGAGGATATCAGGAGAATGGGTGCTTGGAGGCAAAGCAGCGATGTGTACAGATGTGCTTGCTGCCAGTGAATTTCTTGGCACTGGTGCTTCTGCTTTGCTCTGCGCTAGTGGAAGTTCCAGGGCTACAGTGAGACTTGATCTGGGTCTGTGGGTTAACAGCCAATACATATTAAGCACTGCTTACAATTCAGAGCTGGGAGCTGAGCAGAGTATTGACTGATAAGTAACTACCTGAGTGGAACTGTCAGGGCAGATGCTGCATTAACTGTCTGCAGTTCTTGTCATTTCTGTTTTCCTTTATCGGTTTTGACAACAGGCAGGGGATACTGATTTTTTAATTTTATGTTTTTCTCCCTCTGCTCTGATTTGAAAAACTTATCTAGGAAGCAGGGCCTGTAGTTTGTGGACTTATTTACAGAAGTGTGCCTCTTTCAAGTTAGCTTCAGCAAGCTAGAAAGAGCTTTGCTTTAGGACATGGAATCCTTATTTAAGACTCTCAGATCAGAAAGTGTCCTGAGCTGCAGTGGGAGAAAAATAATGCAATACTGGGAAATCTGGATGGCTTTTATTTGGAATGGTCTTGTGTCAGTTTTAGATCCCCTGTGAAGTCCCACCTTAATGAAGTGTCTGGAACCTGATTGATGCTTCATGCAGTACAGCCCCAGATGCCATATGGGATTGCTCCACCATCCTTGAAGAGCTTCATTTCATGTATCTATGTGACTATTGGGAGCACAGAAAGTTCCAGTCTTGCTCTGCCCATCTGTCTGGCAGTGTTTGGTAGCAGTGGATTCAGAGCAAAGTTCACAAAACCTCACATCAGGGAACTATGTGATATCAGGTAGTTAACTGAAGGCCTCTGAGGCTTACACTACTAAACTGGTTAAGGACTTGGGAAAATCATATTTTAAAGCCACAAGGTGATTAGCCACATGCACATGTCTGCACTTTTCTATAAGAATCAAGAAAAAGAAAATAAACATATATTTTCAATATATTACCTGTCTCCAAATAGTATTCTTCATAGCTAGTTCCTCATTGAAATTGTCTTTCTGACAGCAATGATGAGACAAACGATGAGCAACGATGTTGTTTTTGGTATATACGATGAAATCTGTGGCATCAAAGTACATTCAGATGATTAAAATCTCATATTAATACCATGGAAATATCTCAAAACTGTCACTTTCTCTCTCTGTTTGAAAGTCTAAAATATGTGTTCATTGCAATTTGGTTACTCAGTCATCTATTTTGGCTCTACTGGGTTTAGCAGTGTGATTTAAAAGCTCGTTGCAGCCTGTAACAAGGGGTCAGATTGACACTGGCAAGAAGTTTCTATGACAAAGGCTTACAGAAACTCACTTAAACAAGTCTTCCTGCTAGAGCTGTAGAAGGTGTCAGAATTCAACTTCTTAAGACTGATGATGTTGTTTGGCTGCTTCCTTTTGCCTTGCTACATGTGCCCTTTCAGAAATCTGGTCCCTGCTGTGTGGAAAGGCAATAATAATGTCATAATGTGAGCAAGGCCACAAAGAAGGACAAGCTAACAGTGTTTTTGCTGGCAGCAAACAGCTCCCCTTGAAACCTTTTTTAATCTTGTATTGAAGATACAAAAACACTGATGAGTTTCTGAAGAGGTTGGTGGTTTGTACGGCTGCAACATCTCTTACTGGTTTTGAGTGTTGTTTGGGCCGATTTTTTTCCCCCAAAATATTCCTGTATTATTTCACTCATTTTCTTTTTTTCTCTTTTTACTTGACTATTGTCATCCTAACAAAGTCCTTGAATAATGTAAAGAAGATTTTTGTCCGGTCTGCTCCTGTGCTATTGTTATTCTTAATACTGTTCTTGATGTCTGTAATATTTGAACATGTCCTCCTTGCGACAAACTATCAGAATAGCAGTTCATCCCACCAGAATGTAAAGAACAAAACCTTCTATAAACTTTAGAATCCCACATAGATGGAGGTCTCAAAACTGAGGGTGATGGGTCAATGGGCCTTGGTGGGTGCTCACTACTTCTTGAAAATCCTACCTTAAATGTCACAATCTCATTGCCATCTCTCATTTCTAAAAACCAGAAACAAGCCTGATAAGCTAAGGTTCTCTTAGCTCTTTTAACTTTCTTGCTTCTCTCTCCTTTAGCTACTTGTCTGTCTTGGGTTTAGCTTTGAAGGCTTTGCATGCAAGTGTTCTTCTCCACCCCCAAAAGACTCCTAAATTAAGTGAAAGATGTTTTATCCATTGAATCTCGGTTTCTTTCTTTCACTCAAAGGTCATATTCCTTATACTCCAGATTTTGTGTAACTTCCTCATGGCCAAAACAAAAAAAAGGAAACCTGGCCACTTTTCAAGATCCTTCTCCTAGCATTGTGACAGATCCTGTCTTGAATGGAACAGCAGCTTAGGGCTCATGAATGTGATATTCCATGGGATCTGGATATGTTTGTATCCCAAATATTTCTTCCTAGGGTTAGGGGTTAGTATGAGGGATTAGGGTCAGGGTTAGTTAGGGTTAGGGGCAAGTGTTAGGATTAAGGGTTAGGTTTAGAGGTTGGGGTTGAGTTAAGGTTATTGGCTGGGAGTTAGTGTTTAGGTTTAGGCTTAGGGATCAGGTTTAGGATTGGGGTCAGGGTCAAGATCAGTGTTAGGGTCAGAGTCAGTGTTAGTATTAGAGTCTAGGTTAGCATCTGGTTCAGGGTTAGGGTTAGGGTCAGGTTTGAGGAAGGGGGTTAGGGTTCCTTTCCTTTAGTGGGGGAAAGCTGTCATTTGCTTTAAACATCAAAATGCTAAATAATTACCTTTTCGCCTTCATGATTCCTTTGTGGGGTCAGCCTCAGCCTGTGTAGGCAGTAACAGTGTTTGCCTCCTGGGTATCAAGGACTGTGGGATAGCATATCAATAGGACTGTCTAATGGCATATCCTGTGAGCAAGTCATGGGTACCATAAGCAAGTTTACCCACAAATCCTTGTCCAGCCAGCAGAGCAGAGTTTTTAAGCAAAATGGCTGAGTAAAATATGTCTATTAGGAATATGTGAACAGTATGGTGGTCATGGTCATGGTTTGCTTACCAGTGCTCTTCTGGTCTGGTTAATATGATATGTTAATATGGTCTGGTTAATATGATATGAGAAATAGACTTTTATGAATGTAGTTCTTGAAAAAGGAAGAACTGGAAGCAACAGTGGTTCTGTTTGGCACATCTATCTTTTCATTCATACTTACCCCTTGGATTTTACTGATGTTGCAGAAAGTAATGGTGTATATATGTGATCAAAGTATTTCTGAGGGGTAATCTAGCAAAACTTTAAAACAAGTGGCAAATTACCTACACTTCATTTGGTAATGATTGTAAAAACATTAATCATGTTGAATTTTTTTGCTATTATTCTTTTGGCTATAAGAGATAATGCTTCCATCTTAAGCACTGAATAATTCTAAGCATAGATCAAAGTCGTCTAAATACGATCCTGATTGTGTCTCAGTGCTTTATGCTCAAAACAGAAATATACAGTAACGGAGAAAGAATGAGCTTTAATTTATCAGTGTTTAGCAGAACAGCCAAAAATGGTTTTGCTTTAGATTCAGATGAATCAGACAAGCTGTTTATCCGAGGTTTTTCTTTCATGGAGTCTGTTTTGGTTGTAAGGGGATGCACCTTCATGTAGATGACAGGAAAGAGGTGTTAAGATGTTACACATGACCATACAACATGCTCATATTTCTTCCTGTCAGCTGAGGACAACTAATTGGCAAAGCTGTTTTGGCAGAACTGTCTTACTCAGAAGAAATTTCAAACAAAAGGAATGCAGTAACACAGCCCACTTATGTCTCAGGGCCCTTCTAGTGAATCAAGAAGAAAAGACCCTTCCCCTCAGAATAGTCATTCCTTTCCTGAAAAGCATGGGATTCTGAGGATGGCACACAAACTGAGGTGTTGTATATGCTTGCCCACTGGGAAGCAAATTCCTGAATGGCTCCTTCCTAGATCTCATGCTGGTTTATTTGCAAGTAGGATAAAGTTTGACCTTGCTGAAATGTAAAGATGCAAATGATATCAATCTCCAGTTCTCAGTGGACAAGTGCACGAGAGGACAGACTTGTGCAGTAATTTTCCCTGTGTCATGCTCCTAGTCTCTGCAATACTTAAAAATGCTGGTTTTTAATGAGCAAGAAACAGAGGCAGGGCTGTTGTGAATAAGGAAAATTCTTCAGAACTTGTAGAGATACAAGCTTAAAGCTGTTCTTTGACTAGGTGGTGTATGTCAGGTAATATATTGGGTCTGTGTGGGCTGGCAGGGTATCGGATTTGTCTGCTTTCCATTCCTTCACACCTCTGTTACTGCTGCTTTTGTCCGTAACATATTATAACAACACAGATCATCATCACGTGAGAACAGGTTTAAGCCATACCTTGAAATTCTTGAAAACCTAATGTGGAATAGCCTAAGAGAAGATATGTCAGCAGCTGAGGCCCTTCCAGCAGCAGCTATAATAGAAGCAGGTTGACCAGCTTTAGCTTTAGCTTTATTGCTTCATCCATAATCCCAAGGAGAAAGTGCACTAGACTTTCTCTTATGTGATTTCTAACTTGTTACTCTGCTTTTCTTCTCAAGTCCTCAAGAATAAAGCCATTCTCAAACTTATCACCAACACTGTTAGGCACATTTAATTTACAAATATTGTCCAGAGAACCTGTTTATTAGCAGTCAGTAAATTCAGCAACTAATTAATTTAATGCTTAACTTTGACACTAGCAATTTAAAGCCTTTGTTTATATGGGTCACACGGTTCAGACAGGATGCAGGTCAATTAATTTGGACATGCCAATGGCTGTAAATGTTCTGACATAGCTAATTTAGATAGTTTTGGCTGTTGCACTGCTTTAGGCATGTCTTTGCAATTATCATGAGTATGTCTTCTTTTGGCTCATGTCAGTCTGGAATGTGATTTAATGTAGTGGTGGCAAAACAGACTTGGGTTATTAAGTTTTGCCTGGTACATCAACTTTTTGACTCTTGACACAAATCAGCTACGAATTTGCTACTGAGGCAAATATGTACATAGTCGAAGTCCTACAAGCATAAGGAATTAGTAACATAAATCACATATCTTATTACTGTTATCAACTGGAGAACAAAGATAAATTTGGTATTTTGTGGCTAAAATAGTAATAAATATCCATGGATGGGGTGAAAAAAAACCCACAAAATTCTTCTTTGTTTGAAGGTGTTTCCCCACTTCTGTAGCTCATTGGTGTTTCTAGTGGATTTCCTCCTGTTTCCCAGGTTCCCAGAGAGCAAGAGGGACAAAGCACAGGTATCCTGAGCCTGTATGTTGTGACGTTGTTTCTCATTTTCTTTTGAGAGCATGTGCCTAAGGATTTTAGGGTTTTTTTAGGGTAGTAGTGGAAACCAGCAGCTATAAAAGCAGCTTTCTACAGAGCTGCTCCCTGCCACCTCACATGCTTCAGGTACTCTCACTATACCTCCGGGACTTGAACACAGGGGAAAGGTCTGATCTCTTCATCATGCTCTTGCATATTTGTCTTTCCAGATAACTAAAGAGAAATGCTAGCTCCAAGTGTCTCACTTAAGAAATTGAGATTATAAAGTGTGTTTGATCTTGGAATTCACAGAAATATTGATCTTGTGGTATGTTCACGGCGAACTTCCTGACATGCGGTACTGAAAAGAATCTGCAGGGAAGATGGAAGGTCTTATACCGGGTTTCTTAGTGCACTGGGGGAAAATATGTGGCATATAATGTCAAATTACATGGCCTCAAGGGATGATTGGATGTGTAAACTACATTTTTAGATGAGACCCTCTGTACCTAGAACACTGGGACCAGATGTTAAATGGATCATAGAATGAATACTGCCAGTCACCCTTATCTCATCTTTGTTCTCTTATATTCTGCTCAGATAAACCATCTGGTTTACTTTCCTGAATTTTCTGTTGTGAATATCCTTTAGGTCTCCTGTATGTTTGCACATCAAAGGTATTAAAACTAATCAAGTAGAAAAGTCTGTAAAATAAACTTGAAGTCCATTAATAGGAAATGTACATACCCAGAAATGCAATTTTTAGAAAAAGGTCCTTCACCCAGAGGGTGGTTGGGCACTGGGACAGGCTCCCCAGGGAATTGGTCATGGCCTCAAGAGTTCAAGAAGCATTTGGATAATGAGCTCAGACACATGGTGTGATTCTTGGGATGTGCTGCGCAGGGCCAGGAGTTGGACTTTGATGAACCTGGAGAGTCCCTTCCAACTCAGGACATTCTGTGAAAATTAAAAACCTGTTTCCAGTCGTCTCCACTTCTAAAGTCCCCTCCTTCTGCCTGGTGGTGAGGGGGCAGGGTATCCATTGTTTCTTGTGAAGTGTATGGCAGGTCCGTTTGTGTAAGGCATCCTAGAGTCCGGCTCTACCAGTCAATCTCTTCCTCAAAATCCTGACTGCTTCTTAGTCTTTCCACTTTGTCTCTCAGCTCTACCACCAGGCTGAGCAGATCATCAGCCTGATCATACCTCACACAGGTGTTCTCTCTGCAGCCCACTGAATCAGGGCCAGGCTCTGGCACTCCTTGCAGCCTGGACCCCTGCAGGCTTTTGTCTGGGTCACCACCTCCTTTCTGGTGTGCACAAAGGAAGTAACTTTTGTCTGACTGGACTCCATACCTGAGCTCTCTCAGTGAGGTTGAGGATCACCAGCTAAGCTGCTGGAGCTGCAGAGTGCCCTGTGTGCGCCAACCCCTGCTCCGCGCCCCTGGTTGCTCGCTCATCAGGAGGCGGCTTATCTCGGGTCGGGGTGGGCTCTGTCCCTGCTGGAGCTGCCCACGCTGAGTCAGAGCTGCCTCTGTCACGGCTCCACCACTTCCAAATCAGGAGGATGGACTGGGGGGGCCTCTCTCTGCTCTAGTATTGAGGTCTTACCAGACAGCAGAGCTTGTCTACCTCCATCAGTGAGATCCTCAGCTCCAGAGCGCATCTGTCTGTGCAGTTCGCCTCAGGTGTCTGCAAGACCAAGCGTCTTGCCCTTTTTTCTCACTCCTCTCTCTCACAGCTGATGTGCAGGTTGTGTTACCCTGGGTTCTCCCCCTCTACTCTGCTTTTGTGAGACCCCAACTGGACTACTGCATGCAGCTCTGGGGCTTCCAACATAAGAAGGACATTGAGCTGTTGGAGCGAGTCCAGAGGAGGCCACGACGATGACCAGTGGGCTTGGAGCACCTCTCCTATAACAACAAGCTGAGATAGTTGGGGTTGTTCAACCTGAAGAGAAGTCTTCAGGGAGACCTTCTAGCAACCTTCCAGTACCTAAAAGGGGCCAACAAGAAAACTGGAGAGGGACTTTTTACAAGGGTATGTATTGACAGGACAAGGGGTCATAGTTTTAAACTGAAAGAGATTAGATTTAGATTAGATATAAGGAAGAAGTGGGTTGACCCTGCATAGTTGCTCACCCATCCTAGTTGCTCACTCATTCCCTCACAGCGGGACTGGGAGAGAATCAGAATCAGAAGAGAAAAAGCAAAACAAAAAAAATTAATAAGTGAAGAGAAAAAAAATCCAAGTGATGCAAAAGCCGTCAGTCACCACCTCCCCCAGCAGGCTGATGCCCTGACAGTTTGTGAGCAATGACTACCTTCAAAAAGTCCTCCCCCAGTTTTATTGCTGAGCATGACATTATAGGGTATGAATTATATGTATATTATATATATATAGAATATATATGAACATTATAGGATATGGCCTACTTTGGCCAGTGTAGGTCAGCTGTCTTTTGACCAGTTTGGATCACCTGTCCTGGATGTATCCCATTCCATCCTCTTCCCCATTCCCAGCCTTCTCACTGTTGGGCGAACACCTTGTTAGGTCTAGTACAAGGCTGAAAACACTGAGGATACCTTATACTGCTCATTGCAAGAATATAAAGTATTTTTTAAGGTAAAGTGTGTAAAATTAAGTAAGATTGGATATTAGCCAATATTTCCATAAGGAAAAGAAATTTAGCAATGAGGAAATGTATTGTCTAGAGTCATATATAAGTAAGGGTTTTGTTTCCTCTGTTTTTCCATTTATCTTCATGCATTGGACAATCAGCTGGCACTGCTTAGATTACTCTGGATAAGTGCTTTCTGGAATATGATGAACTCTAACACTCAGTCTGAAAATGTGTGTTTCTTGTGAGTTGCCTGAGCTTTCTAGGCCTGGTGGCTTCACACAGAATGTGATTTCAGGCAGGAAGATGACCTTCAGTGATAAGTTCTGGCTCCATAGGGAGCCTAGAATTACACCTTTTTTTTTCTTTCAGTCTCCTCTCTCCTGCCATATGCTATAATTATTTAACCTGTTGGTTAAATTTGATTATGAGATGAAAAATATCTTTGTTAAGCTTATATCTACTTTTATGAGGATAAGTGTCCGGGTGGGAGAGGGATACCCTATCAGGGCTATGAGACAGACATTGCAGAGAGAGCTCAATTTTTATAGATGCCAATGGATTTAAGTAAGGTAGAGATGTTATGAATATTTTAAATATAGAAAAAGCTTACCAGAGAATTCAGAGAAGAGATGCAGGGCCAAAAGAACCAGGCTGACATGATTCAGTTTTCATAGCAATATGTTTCAGAGATAAGTATGTTGTAATTTAAGCTTTCAGTTAGAAACATTCACTTTTATTTGCTAAGCAAGTTGTCATTCACAGCCAAAAAAGCTCATAAATTCCTCTCTATGAAAATTAAAGTTTTCCATAGAAAATTGAGATGCTTTATGAAAAGCAAATTTCTTGTTGGTAAGGAATCTATTTTGACTGAATTTTTATCTGCTTTTGAGTCTGAGTGCAAAGGAAAGCCAGAAAAAGAAAGAGGAGGCAGAGGATGATGAAGGAAGCTGAATGGAGGTACGAGGTCTGTGCCAGGGTGATAAAGGAAGAACTTTCCTTGCTCCTGTATTTTGTCTCACTGTGACATATATTTCACTTTTAGAACAGAAGATCTGGGCCATATTTTCCTTATTCAATGATAGAAAATAATAGTTCAGCTCAACTAGAAAGAAAACAAATCAAACTTTACAATGGGAATATTATTCCTGTTTAAGTCTCCTGTTGGTTACCTGTATTTACAGAAGAATTTTCAAACACTTAAGTAGGTTGTGCAGTAGGGTTGTGATCTATATGGAGAATACATGCTAACAAAATGTCTTTGGACATAGGCAATGGAAGCAGATTTTCTTTCATGAGACAAAAGTTATCGTGCTGACACAATTCTTCTAGAGAGAGAAGACTTATTTGAGGAGCATATTTATGCCCACATTGGTTTGTTTGTTAGCTTAGCCAGAAATGGTTCATTTGTTCCTTACAGGTTCGTAGGTGGTGTAAGATGGTAGATATTACACCTGCACTCTTTCCCCAGTTGAAGAGAGAGTTTGTATTTTTTACAGTTACCTGTGCCTTCCTAGTTGCTGGCTATGTAAGATTGTTCAGTTTTCAAAAGCAAATTGTATTCACAATGCCTTCTGTTTTCCATGGGAATTGCCGCCTGCCAAGGAATCCTTCCCAAGGACCTGTAGTCAGTCAGATTCTTTATCTTTAAAACCCTGATCTAACCATGACAATTCGAGGTATGCAGTTTATAAAAGCCCAAAGATCTGTGATCTGTCCCATTAACACACACACATATATACATGCATATATATATACATATATTATTTTACATATCTAGTAACCTATGTTGAGTGAACTTGCTGCTAGGAAGGCTTGCTGACATGGAAACTCCTATACATAACAACTCGTTCCCACTGGAGCAACCTGCTCATGATGGATACTGGTCTTAAATGTATAGTGAGAACAGTCCAAGCAGCACAACAAATTCTTCACTTCACCATTAGTTTTCCAAAATGGTAAAATTTCTGTGAGAACGCTGCAATTTACACAATTGCCATTGTGGTGCACGAGCTAAACACACACTGCTGGGCTGTTTGATATATTCAGTGCAGAGATGGGAACAGGAGAGTGGACCTTGGATCAGATCTGAACAGGGCTTTTAAAGAAATTAAGCAATGAAGAATTGTAATTGGCACCTGTCATTTGGGTTATTTCTCCTGGGTTGCTAATGAGATGAAAGGCAGGCAGAGTGCAGAATGGCACTTAGTATCTTGGACATAGTATTACCTCTGTCTCCCAGAACATGCCATTTCTACTATCTAGGCCATCAGATGATGTGACAGCTGTTTTGGAGACCTTCCTCCCAGGCAGAACTTGTTAGCAGTATTTAAAACTAATAATACAGATGCATCTGTTTTTGTAAACACTCTTTTCTGTCTTAAGTTGTAACATTTTATTAATTATTGAGAAATATGTCTTATTCACCCACTCTAACACATGAAACATCAATGAGTGGGTTAAGTTTTCGAGAAGTGCATGACATTGAAAATTGGATCAGGTTATTGTATGTTTTCCAGGTTACAGGAAATACCCATATTCAAACTGGGGAGCAAACCTCAAATACATTGAAAGCTGGAGATTTTAAAGAGCTTTACATTGGTGTATTGTAGAAGACCAAATTGTATCACTGTGGGATTTGGCATATTTTTTATTGATGAGTCAGCAAAAGAAATTCAAGCCAAGAACTACAAAGGGAAAATGTATAGGTACATGATTAGTGATGTTTCCTGATTTTGATGCTCAATTCAACACAACCTTCTGGACCTGAAGTATAGACACTGCATATTAACCTGGTCCTGAGATATTCTGGGTCCCATATGAATTGCTTCAGTCTCTAAAAGCAGGCCCAGATTTGTACCAGTTGTTAATTGTTCAGCACAGAATGTTCAGGGCCA
The DNA here is from genome assembly GCA_013399855.1 of Oxyruncus cristatus. NCBI lineage: Eukaryota > Metazoa > Chordata > Aves > Passeriformes > Cotingidae > Oxyruncus > Oxyruncus cristatus. The sequence goes on along the minus strand of VXAY01006791.1, from coordinate 29,878 downwards.
GTAAAGGCACTGAATCCTCACAAAGTCTTTTCAGGTGGAATGACTCAGAAGAAAGACACAATAACCAAATCAGTAGCTTTCATAGCCAGGGTAAAATATAATTATTTTTTTTTTTTTTTTTTTAATTAGTGGTATTAACTTTTTGAAATAAACAAATTTGCTACTGAAAGAAGGCAATCCAGTCTGTCCAGTAAGCCTTTCCCCTCTGCGTATTGAAGCAGAGGGAGCTATCTCACAGCAGAGGCACTATCTCACATATCACCTCTGACACTACAGCAATATTGCTGTATTTCTTGAGCTTCCCAGGAGCTGGGATCAAAGCAAGCCACATCAACATTTAAAACCTGACATGCAGAAGGCTAGAAGACCAATGTGTTTGCCCTTCCAAAAACTGGCCTGGCTCTCAGGGTCTGGATTAAGCCCCTTTCCTCTCATTCTACTGTTTTCCTGGAGGACAGGTGTCCCAAGCTGTCTATATATGTATGACTGTGACCTTCTGATGGCTCATCTACTGAAACATCCTGAAGACTGATGCTTTCTTGTAGTGAGAGGGTAAGCAGCTATAAAATCTTTTACCAGTTTCGTGAAAAACCTTCTGGTTTTCTTGAGGTGCCTCATTTTGCCCTTAATTTACTGTTGAGGTTGAAGGACGCAGCTGTGTCATTGCTTATTTATTTATTTATTATTCTGGCAAGCAGGCTGTGGTTATCTGGAATACATTTCCCACTATGACAGCCATTTTTAATTTATTTGAGTGAGCAATCTCTCCTCTCTGACACTTTTCTGTTTGAAAAATGTGATGCAGTGTGATTGAGGAGGCAATGTAATTAGCCATGGTACAACCAGGATCACTACATGTTTTTAGCTTTACACAAACACAACTCTCCCATCTTCTGACCCATGCATCTCTCTAAACTTTTTCAGTCACACTGGAATAAAGTGACCAGGTGTAAACAACTGAATTTCTTGCTGTTTTCATAGCACTGTGTTTTAAAACAATCTCAGTAACTACTTAAGTGCTAAGTCTAATATTTTGCCTTTCTTTTTTATTTTTTCCCCAAAGATCAAGATTGATAAATACCAGAATATCACAAAAATATTTTTTTTCTGTGTATTTCTGTAGTTTGTCAATCTACTTGGTGTTATGGGACAGCAAAAAAAAAAAAAAAAACCAAAAAACAAAAAAAAAAAAAAAAAAAACCAAAAACAAAACCAAAAAAAAAACCCAAAAAACCCACACACAAATCCAAACAACCCCCCCACTAATTTAAAACCATTCTATCCCAGAAGGTTTGACCAATAATGTTTGAAAGAAAAGACATATTATTCTATTCAGTGTTTTACAGCTGGAAGAGTAAAATAAACAAAATGCCTGTGCTATACACACAGGTTTGTAGGTGGATAAACTGAGAGGAGTCACACCAAAGGTTGCTTACGGAAGGTCACACAGGAAAAAGGGAATAATAATCTTTACACTGATAACCCCCTGACTGGATGTTTCATGCTTCGGGCTGCAGTGCTGTTCTTGTCCTGATAGAAAGATACCTACAGTTACTGCTCAAAAAAATGTCTCTGCCATATCAATGAACAAGTGCACTTTACAATGAATGCATAATAAAACCAAGAAACTTATTAGCACAAAAACATTTTAGGGTCTGATTAATCTAGGTAAAGATTGAAGTAAGGGGAGGGTGTTGAAGGAGACTAATCCATTTCAATGACTATGCAAGACAATATTGCTGAAGTTGATAAAGATGGCTTTACATTTAAAGAGATCAGAATTTAGACCATCTTTTGTGACTTATTATGCAGAGCAAATTATTACTACCCATTAAACAATTACATTTTACACTAAATGGAAAATTTTATTAGTGCATCTCAGACTGGCTAGCTTCTAAAATTATAAAATTGATGAATATATGAAATATTTAATTTAATATATAAACATCTGTTAACAGAAATTAATTATTTTGTGCAATAAAAGTAATTTATTGCACTAGAGGATCAAATATTAAAAATGTAAGCATTTTCCTCATTTATGTCGAATTGATTTGGATTTCTGTGGAAGATTTTTGTTGCTGTATAAAAAAAAGATCAAACTCATTGACAAGATAGACTCTCTGTATATTTTCAGTGTCTCTTGAGGGTTAATAAAGGAAATCCTTGTTCATGGAGAGGGTCACCTGTAAGTGCAATTGATCTCAGATATCATTGTGACTTCAAGAAATTGATAAAATAAAACGTATGCTTAAGAGTTTACAGAACTGTAACCTGTGCTTCCACCATAATGTAATTTTATGCTATTGGGCTATGAGAATAAGTACAACAGCTGCAGGTTTTGCACCTGTCCCAGATGAATAGCACTCTCATATTTTGATTTTTGAGGCATCAGTCATCTGATCTGCCAAACACGTATTTGATATACTATGATTCAAGTTGTGCTAATCTTTCAGCTAAATCCTGTCACTTGTACTGGATTTATTAGCTTTGTTCTTGCCTATCACCTCATCTCCCAGTCTTCCTCTACTGTGTGAAAAGCTTTATGTTTCCAAGCAGTGCATGTATCTTGTTCTTACAGCTCCAACTGCACAGGTTAAATATTATGTAGTGTTATAGAAGATGCTGCCTGAACATTCCCACACCATCCAAGGAGCTGAATGCACAGCACCGGAGATTTTAACAGCTGGGACCGGAGTCCCTTTGCAGTGGTGGCTCCAGTAAGGCAATGGTGTCCCTTTTCACTCCTCACTCACTCACTCACCCACACACACACCCCTGCACTCTCAGGACGTGTGCTTTCTCTTCCTTTTGTTAACCCTGGGGTTTCCATGGAAGAGTGTCAGGCATCAGATTTATAAAAAACAAGTAATTCAGTGGAGTGGCACAGCAGCAGTTCTGCTCAAACTGTGTGCCTCCGGAGACAAAACCCAGAACAAAGAAAACCCCTGGCAACTTATACACCCACCCCTTATGTCCTCTTCATGTGCCTTGCTTGCTCCAATGCTGATTTTTGGCATATGGTCATATAACACTGGTTTCTTTCTCTGTGTCCATGTAGGCAGGGTGTTAACTGTTCTAAATCTTGTCGAGTTTCAGCTTCTGTTGACAGTTTTTGTCCCCTTCCAGGTTGTGTTTCTGATGCACCTGCTTGACAGCAGAGCATGGCAAACTGAAAAAGCCCTACACTTAGAATAAAGACTACCTAAACCCCATCAAAACGTGAGTGTGCTATCACTATTCTTCTCATACTAAAGACAAAACACAGCACTGTAACAGCTACTAGGGAAATTACTAAGAAAATTAATTCCATTCTGGCTGAAAAGGTATCTAGGTGAAAGTTCGCAGCTTGCAGCCTAAGGCTTCAGCAAATCCAGCTACTTGTGCTGAGCAAGTAAAGCAAAGCAAACAGCGTATTAAATCACATAGTATTGTAATTTTATGCAACTTGTTCTACTTCAAACACATTTGTTTAAGCTAAACAACTGATATCTCTCAACACACAGGTTGAAATGTTCTTTTAAATAGCTTAAGCCAGGTGATAGTTGATGTGTCCTATGAAATGTCGAGGCATTTGTAGGAACAGTGTGTCCGGCTGTATTTAATTTACGGTGTTATTTGGAATTCATCAGTGTTAGCATCATTCTTTTACTGTGTTTAACAAAACAACTGGAGGTGAAAACAGATACAGCGGTCTTATGAAAACAGAATTTCTACCTGCAGCTAGTGGGCATGCAAGGAAATTGCTCATCTGGGGGAAAAACAGGTTTACAAAATATCTGACTGCTTGGGGAAAAATGGATTTACTGGTGGCTCCATTCTCTGCTGAAGTAGACAATGCAGTAAGGCTTTGAATGCCATTAGTAATTAATTGTGTAAATTATAAGAAAGGTTAATTGAAGTTGATGGTAAAAATTGGTAGCTTAACAGCTACTCTTAAGCTTGAAGGTAAAACATTTACTTAAATTGTAGAGATTACATTTCCCCTACTCTGCTGCCCAAAGCTTTGGAGTACCCTGTTATAAAGGACATACAGAAAAAGAAACATTTTCTAGGTGTCTTTTTTTTCAAAGACAGCTAAAAAATACTGGTGATGTTTGAAAAACTCGATAGTCTTTGAATAATGTGTCAAGTTCATTACTGGTCTCTGTAACCTGGAATAGATAAACTATTTGTCTTAGTAGCTGGTGGCAACCATAGCCTGAAACTTATTTAATTAAAGCCTATCTGAAAATGCCATAACACACTTCCAGTCACTGTCTTCAGAGGATAGGCTTTTGGCTGTACTTGAGAGTTGGCACTTGAGCTGTTGTATGCAGTTCTTGTTTGAGTAAGAGACATATCAAATATCATAGGATGCTAATAACCTGCGTTAAAATGACGCTCAATAATGGGAAGCTTGCAGCAAAAACACCCTGAGAAACAACAGAAAGTTACTTGAAAATTCTAGGCATAAAGCAAATGACACCAAATTTTTATTTTTCTGAGGTTCACTTGTGTTATGTGGCAATGCCACATTAAAAAATAACTTCAACAAGTCTTGCCATTTAAGCAAACTTTCTGACATTATCACAATAAACATTACAAGTGTGTTGTTTTTTTTCCTTAGAACTGTTGATTATTGTCCTGATACACAACTTCACAGTGTTTCATCTTACAAACAAGTTGCCAGTGTGGTTCTGTGTTCCTGGTCTTTTTTTTTTTTGTTTGTTTTGTTTGAGGCTAAGAAACTCAGAATACTTTGAGGACAGTACTTCGGAATTGTACAGACACAGAAAACTAGAAATCCATGTGGTTCCAGGTTGTTTCATTTCACTCTTTACTAATTTTGGACTTTGAAGTTGAATAACTCAGAGACACTGAGAGGACTCAAAAGTACTGGTAAATGCTGCAAGGACTTCCAATGCAATAAGTGTAGCTGGGATGACACAAACTTTTGAAAAGAAATTGTTTCATGAAAGATACCATTGCTGACATATAAAAATAGCTGCAAAAGGCACTGAAGCCAAAACAAGTGTTCTGACTACTCCTACTGTCCATGGAACTGCAAAGCCACAGACCTTCTGGAGATGGATTTTATCCCTTTCTTTGGCCCTCTTTGTCTGCTTTCATCGAGGATGACTTTCAGGGCAGGACAACCAAAAGGGCTGTCCCAGCAGTATTGAAAAGGCTTATCTTTGCACCTTGGTTCGTATTATAGGGAAAAAGCTATGTGTACCATTATGGTTTCATGTCTGCTAACAGTCCTCCGATCTAATGTCATTCTTTTCTCTGAATCTGGAAATTATGATATTTGTCGAGTCTTGTTAGTGAAGATGAAATTATGTTTACAGATTATGCACAGGATAACAATATCCTGTTAGTAAGATATAATGCAATATAGATTCCTTTTCATGCCCTCCTTTTACTGTGAAATAGACTCAGAAAGTTTGAGAGCAAAAGAAATCTCAGTGCATTTCCCTTCCAATTGTCTGCTTCTTAAACTCAGAAAACAACAGTGTTGCATGATTTCATTAACTTCCTGTCAATGCCATCTACCAGAGGCATTTCCTATATTCATGCTTAATCAAATCCAACATGTAAAGTAAAGCTCAGTGAGGGATGACTAAATTCACTTTTTAATTTCAGCCGGCTGCCCTGTAGTGTTTAATACATCCCAAATGGGAGAGTGTCGATGACCACAAAAGAGTACTCTGTAAACGGCATGAAGATGGGGAAGGTTTAGGTTGGATATCAGGAAAAAGCTTTTTGTCCAGAGGGTGGTTGAGCACTGGAACAGGATCCCCAGAGAAGCGGTCACACTGTCTGAGTTCAAGTTTGGGCAACATTCTCAGGCACAGGGTGTAATTCTTGGGTGTCCTGTGCAGAGCCAGGAGTTGGACTCGATGATCCTCACGGATCCCTTCCAACTCAGCATATTCCGTGATTCTATGAAATTCTTGAGATGGGTCCCACGCTAATGTTGAAAATCTTTCTGGTCAGTAATCTACAGCTCTGTGTGGAAGTGTGCAGCAGCAGTCAGGAAGAGTGGACAAAATGGTAGAGTCCATGTTGGATTCTTCCATAGCTTCTCAAATGTATCTGGACACTATGGATTTCTTCCTGTTGTTTCCTTTCATCCTGCAGACTATCTCTTTGAAATTCAGAAGAGCTCTGGAATTTTGGTTTGACAGGTTCGAATGGGATTAATTTTTCATATGGGTTTCAAAAAGGCCTGTAGGAAGGGTTAAATGAAGGGCTAAAGCTTTATTTCACATATAGTAGAGGTGTAAGTAAACCATGACACATCATCTCAGACATTCCTGATGCAACCTTTGTGGTGTTCTACTTAAATTTTAAACCAATAAACTACTTCAGTACTAACGGACAGGACTTAAAAATGAATAAAATTAATCTTGAGGTGGAAAGGGAATTGGAACAAGATACTCTGGCCTCCATGGTCATTGATAGTTTATTTTTATCCAACATTCTGTGTGGAAATTATTATTTCAGATGTGTGCATCATTGTCTCTGAAGGCTGCTCTTGCATCTCTGTTTTTAAATCTGTGGTATGACTTGAGGCACCCACAATTAAAGAGCTGAAAGAAAGCTTTGCACATTAATGGGTTGAGAGCAAAACATTCTTTGCTGTTACAGTGAAAGTGAAGAGACATCCAAATCTTATTTGACTTTCATTATTTGGGCCTGTTTGCAGTTATTTGGTAGATCTTTCTCTTTACAATCACATATCAGAGCGTGAGTGCAGTGGTGTTCACCTGCTTCCACTTCCCTGGTTAAGGAGGACTGCCTTCACTGCAGGTTTTAGAGGTACACTGGCAACTCGGGCTGTGTGTACAGAAGCAGTTACATTGCAGGTAACTATTATCATGCATTATGGCATTGCTCTGTACTTTACTGTATGTACATAGTATCAGTAATGACCTCATGTGTGTCCCCAAATTTGCGTGTGAGAAAGAACTAAAATTCAGAGATGGGTTTTGCTCTCTCTCCCTTCCTACTTCAAAGAGATGTGTCTCCATAAAGAAGGAACAATCCTTTGAAGTAGCTTTTTGAATTTTCAAATACATTACACTTCTGAAGAAGAAGGAGGACATTAAAAAGGATCACAGCAAAATAATGCAATCTATCACAGAAACAGCCACACAACCATCAACCTTATCAGAAACTTGCAAATCCTACTCTACTAGTTAAACATTTACTCCAAAGTTAACAAATAATGCTTCAGAACCCTTCAGCATTCAGTCTGTATCTGAATTGTTCAGTAGTTCATTGTTCAATATTTAGGTCTCTTCCTTTGTTGTTTGTTGTTTTTCTTCTCTCCAAGAGTAAGATCTAAAGCATCTTCCTTCTTCAAAGGTAAAAATCTTTGCACAACACACTGAAGATACGGAAACTGAAGTCCTTTGCTCAATTGTTAAATATGTAGAATTAATAAAAGATGAAGTATTTCCTTGCCTGAGCCTCACATAATTACTGCCTATGTTGTTTTCCCCTTATGACAGATCCTTAGAGGATTAAAATTTGGTTTTATTAAAAATTGTGGCATTAGCTATCAATTGTGTCAAATGTCAGAATCTTGGGTTGGAGTTCAGGCTTTGGATGGAGTTGCAATGCAATTTTAATTCGTTATACACATCTGAGTTTCTGGTTGTCTGTCACATGGTGTAAATATAATATTTAGCACTGTAAGCAACATGGACACTGGAGCTTCTTGTGAGCCTGGGTTGCCATGTTGCCAAAATCTCTTTCAGACCAAGAAGCATGTTTTTATTACAGATGACCTGTGATGATTTTTGCAAGATATAAGGACATTTATATTAGGACTGTCTCAACTCCACATTCCTAAAATAACCTTTAAAAACAACCTGTATATGTCTCTTTTATGTTGATGTAAATTAAAGGACATGATATTAAGACAGGTGAAGTAAGAATCTGGCCCTTGGCATGGTGTAAAATGTTATGGTTTTCTCATGAGATGTGCAAGTTGTTACAGAGACTGTCCTTCAGAGCATAACCTGACCTTTTCCTTGAGAAATATTTATGCAACATATGACTTTTATATTAAATGATAGCTACAGCTAAATCGTGTGCAAGGATATTAATTTGGCTGAATGTCTAGTTGACAACAATAAATCTAGTTGATATTATGAGATCGTGATAATAGTCCTTGTTGATGGATTGCAACAAAAGGGGTTATGAGCTTGTTCGTTAGTAGAAAGTCAGTTAACAAATGAAGCTAAGTAAAATTGATACTTGAGTCTGTTCAGCTTAGGTAGTTGTCTGTGCTCTGTGCTGCCCACTGTGAGTCTGTTCATTAGAAAGGGGAAGAAGACATGGTTCAAAATCCATTTTACATAAACCAGTGCTTTTTGCTGTGGAAGTGTCCAGACGCCTGTGCAAAACAACTTTCTCTGAAGGGGTCTGTCAACTCACTTCTTTAATCAGTGAGAATAGTAACTACATTTTGGTGCTGGGATTTGCTTATGCAATTGTATGTTGTGCACATACTTCATTTGCACAAGAAATTTCACGTTTTAAGACTCTGCTGAAAACATCTCATTGTACTTCTCTGTAGCCTGGCTCTGGATGTTGATTTTGTCTGTTGCCTTGGGCAGTGAAGTTATTTTCCAGGATGGGGATAAACTTGGTGTATGGATTTGCACAGGACCTATACATTATGGAGGAGTATTTGTCTAATAATTTCCACATCTGTGACTTCCTGTATTTGCCTCAGTTTTTAATTGCAGTTCTCTGTTTTGCTCAGCCAATGCTGTGAAGCAGCTGGGGCATTAGAGATATTACAGGAGTTAATTTTTTCTTTTTTTCCATTTTATGTTTTCTCTAGTTCTCTCCTCCCCTGCCCCCACTTTATATCAGTGCTTATGCAATGTTTTCAGTTAGTGAGATGCTGTGGTCTGTTTAACAGGATAAATATCATGCTGCTTCCCCACTTAGGGGGGGCAGGGAAGCCAGCTTGAATATACCTACCCTTTAAATCACTCATGTGCCTGTTTCTCAAGTATAGGATACAGCGAATGACTAAGAGTGCTGGCACTGGGTTCCTTCTCCTACTTGTCCCTATGGCTCAGCGTGGCAAGCTTGATGCTTCATCCTAGCTTGAAGCAGTAAAGTAACTTGGATAACCAGGCAATGCCTGCATCCTCACAGGGAATGCATGCCCACTGTATCAACTTCTACCTTGAAGTTGTGGGCTCCAAGAGGGGGAGCAAGAGAAGGGAAGTTCTTGGAATTTCTCTACCACCTGCTTCTAACCTATGTCAAGGTCTGAAGCAATGATAGGAAAATCCCAGGACTTCATCTCTGCTCTCCCAAATTCTATCTCTTGCCCTTTTTCCCTCTAAATCCCTGTCTTCCTGGTCTGCCATAAATTTGCAGTTATCTTAGACAAACATCACGAACAGCTGTATTTTACTATCTTTCTCCTGGCACCACAGCTGCCCAGGTTCCCTTGTGCAGTGACCATGAATGGGTTCGCTATGCAATTCAAGGAAGAGCAGAAAAGATTTCCACCTTGGTGTGTCCCTTTTGGAATGCTCCAAATACTCCATGACCACTTTAACCCTTGGTCTTTTCCCAATCTTTACATAACCTGCAGAGAGGCAACTGCTGCTTTCATCAAGTAAAGATCCATAGTGCTCTGGTTTGTGAAAGCATCTGAGTACCGTCATTTGATAACAGAAATTAGCACTTTCTGTTGAAGAGATATGAGGAAGCAAATGTTCTTGTGCCTAGGAGTGCAAAAATAAATAGAACTGACGGACCAAATGGTTGTGGAATCTGCATCCTGCGATAGAATCCAAAGTCATCTGGACACTGTCCTGAGAAAGTGGCGTTATATGGTCCTGCTTGTGCAGGGGGTTGGACTAGATGACCTCCGGAGGTCTGTTCCAACCTTAACCACTCTGTGATTTTATAATAACCTACCTTTGTGTCAGTGTGGAGAAGGTTTGAGGATCACCTTAAGAATTACAGTGTTCAGAGGTAGAAAAAGATTTTGGATATGTTTATGCAAAATACCAATTCATATACACAGGCTCAGCTAAAGCTATATATACTTCTTTTCTTCTCTCATTATTGATAGAATCATAGAATCAACAATATACAACATTGCGATAAATGAATAAAATAGTTTAGCTGAATATTTTAGCATGCTCCCTGGTTTAAGTACTGGAATGATTTTTTGGTCAGGGCTCTCAAATCAACTCAGCAATTTTAAATGCCCAAGTGCACCTTTGGAAGTCTGACCTAAAGTGTTTTGGTTTTTATTTTTAAGGTGTAAGTTCTAGACTTTTTGAAATGTTGCTTCTTCAAATACACTTCCTTAACTGACAAATAAAAAGTTTTTATCTAGCCATTAATACAAAGACTATTAAAAACATTACAGGAAAAAAAAACCCCAGCAAACAACATTCTTTTCTGTTCCTTGTGGACTATTAAGAAAATAGGGTGCTAAGCTCTCATTCCAGAACCTCTTTTCTTGTTGGTAACACTGTATACACTACTGACTGGGAAATGAATACTGCAGGAGTCAAAATAGATGAGGACACTACAGAATTTTGGTGTTCTGAAGCTTTGTTACATTTGGCTTTTTTTTTTCTTCCAGAAAAAAAATGGACAGGTAGTCACAAAAGTAGTGGTGTGAGCTGCCATCTGAATTTGTGGGTAATAAATGTTGGGCATCAGTTCTGTCAGTTTTTAGTATTCTGTCTAGAAGAACACATTTAATAGTATTCACTGATGTGGGGAAAGAAAAGTATCTAGTTGATCCTGCAATTTTTTATATTGCTGTGCAACTAGGACAAAGTAATCACTGTAACCACAGATTGCAGTGTTACTTTGATATCTTTGAGTCTTCTTTAAGAGTAGATACAAAGCCAAATGCCAAGCCTAGCCTTGATTGACACAATATACTGACTGGCAATGTCATAGAGTCTCATTGCATTTGTTGGATTTGCCCTCATGGAAGTGAAGATACCTGAGACTAAAAATAAAAACTCTCTCATAGCCCCCAGCCTTCTCAGTTCACTTCAGTGAGACACAGCATGTGAAGGTTTTAGTTCTGAAAGGTCAGACCAGGTCCCATTCTGTTACTCTCTTTGGTAGCATGATAACGTGGCCTGGCATGTTGCCACAACATGCAGTGAGATGCTTGCCTCTTTCTGTCATAAGCCTTGTAAGTTCCTTATGAAGAAAATTTTCCTTACTGTACTCCTGCATCTTTTCTTCTTTGGAAACATTGCCTCCTTCAGCAAAACAATGAATTTTAGATGAAAAAATCTGATATTACCGTGATTGTATTGGAATATACATATATATATATATGTGTGTGTGAATGTATGAGTACAAACATGTGAATATATGTACGGTCATTTAAAGTATCTTGATGTTTTGTGTTTTTGTTTGGTTTTTTGGTGTTTTTTTTCCCTCTGGTCAGTGCTACAGACTACAGTCTGCTAAAGACTGTAGGTTGATGCATGTGTAAAGGTGACCAAGCTGCTCCTGTCCCCTTTTCACTTCTTAGCATGAAGTGAAAGCCTTGAAATTAAAGGAGATCTCTTGTCAGTGGATTATTGTCTCCTTAGCTGAGGCCCAGACAGCTCTGTTAAGGAGTGAGGGAAAGTGTTATGAAAATAAGCCATGGAAAAGAAAGCTTCACTAAATCGTCTTGGTTGGTTGAGATTTTAAAGAGATCTGGAGCTACTGAGAATTAGGTACTTAGGTACTGCTATTGACGGATGCAGGGGCACAGCATCTGTTCGAGCCCTCCCAATCCCTGCATACACACTCCCTCTCTACCTTGTGACCTTGTGACAGCTGAGTATAGTAGTGCTCAAACCTATCAAGGGGATCTGCTTCTCCTGCCCTTTAAGAAAGCTGTGTATTTAACTCAACACTTCTACTGAACCTGACTACCAGCTCTGTGTCTAGGCAGGACACCTTTTTAATCAATCTGTTTCTCTTAGCGAGAAGCATACCCTATTAAATTTACAAGATGACAAGAAAAACAGATTTATTACCAAAGTTAATGTCATAATTTATATGGAGTAAAAGCACTATAGTTAATGCTATGATGAGGTATCACTAATAGCATTACTAATTATAACTGCTGCAAATTTATAAATAGCTATAGAATATCATTAAGTATGGAAATCATGAAGAGCTAGCTTAATTGTATCTTGTCTTGTTATCAGCTACATCAAAATTAGTCCTAGATTTGCAGTGGTTTGTAGACATCTTAATCTTCTGGTTTTGAATTTTTCCATAAGGCCATACAGTCTTAAGAGGAACAGACTCCTTTTTTTACATTAGCATCATTCCTCAAAATATTCGTTATGGAAACTGTGTAGCTTCAAATACACAATGGGGAGTGTATTAAAATGTGAGTGTGTGTGTTACAATACATCCCCACTATATATCATCTGTGAGGCACTAAAGTTCAGTCACAACAATTAAAAGTCAATTGAGTCAAAATAAGACAGTTCTTTGGTTTATGTTTAAAAAATCTTATCCATTAAAAGCATCAGGATTTCATTACTTTACAGAAATACTTTAATACTTATTGAGTACAGACATTGTAATTTTCTCCTCTCCTTACTCTGCTCTACAAATGTGGGGCTTCTTTTTATACACGGATGTACAGATCGGCTTCTGTCTTATACAGATTCCCTGAAATCTTTCATACCTCAACCCCCAGTAGTACCCTTTTGCCTTATTTGTTTCATTCACATGAGAGGCTGTGAATGTGGCTTGAGAACACCCTTCGAATGTGTCTCTCGCTAGCAGTAGGAATTAAAAAAAAAAGTACAGATACAAATGTGTTACCAAGATTGTAATTTGCCAGACCACTGTTAGAGGTTAATTTAAAATTTGCCCATGGGCTATGGGATTTATTCAGTGTCGCTATATATCCTGTATTGCTCTTAAGCTCCTAAGAGCCAGCAAGTGAGTAGATTGCATGATCATTTACACTGCAAGTACAGAAGGAAATTTAAGATCCTTTTTGTGTACGGCAGGAGCTAGTTGCCGATAAGGAGGGTCCAATAAAGAGTTTGAGTTTAAGGTGGTATGTTACAATTTAAAATTTTTATGATCCTATTCCCTTCCCTTCCTTTCCCTTCTCTTCCCTTCCTCTTTTTATGCTTTTCTTTTTAATTTTTTTTTCTTTTCAATTCTCTATCATCTTTACGTACACTTTCCAAAGGCTTATAATCCTTGAATATCTTTTCTGAGACTAGGACATGTCCTTACTATAATTATTCTTCATTAAGCAAAGAAAAAGATATGTGAAGGACAAGTTGGGGCTGCAGTTCCACACTCTGAAGTTACTGTGCATGTTGTCTCAGAGTTACAATCTATTTCTTGAAACACATTTGTCTCAAAGTTCATGTCAATCAAGGCATAACCAGCAAGACTCTGATTGACTCCAGTCACAATCCAAAATCTTCATCAAGACATTTTGGAATTACGAAGCAAAACCCGCAAAAACTGGTTGAGCATTCTTTTTAGATGGGACCCTTTGGTAAGTGACTTCTCCCATCTAACCCTGAGAAAATCAGTGTGAAGATTCATGGTGATTTAAGTAAGAGTCATGAAAGGTCTCTCCTACAAATCAGCTCTACAGTTCTCAGTTTATGAACTTCTAACCATGTGTTATCCTTGTAGTAAACAGAATCTTAAAAGAATCTGATGGTGGCAAATAAACTACGTGAAGTTAAAATCTGTCAGAAGATTCCAAGGTCTTCTTTAAGCCTGAAAGCACTACAATGATCTTTATGTAGTTTATTTGAAAAATTCAGAATGTTTTAAGTTCCAGTGTCTTCTACCTAATATGTGAAGTACTATAAAAGCAGATATTTCAGAGTTGATCAGAGGGTCAGAGGGCAGAAGCTCATCAACCAAACCAATGTGCACATAGAGTGGGCAGCACTGACTAACAACATATCTCAGTGCAAAGCAAAATAAATGTCCTGGGAAAAGTGTGGCACGAACTAGGTTCTACAGCTACAAAAAGGATCAAACTTCCTGTGATGCTCAGTCAGGTCTGGTCAGCAGCGTTAAAGGTCTGGAGTTATATCACAGACTCAATTTACTAAATTTGCAGAAGTGGGTGATCATAAAGTGCCATTGCTGTTTCGTATTTGTTCCATGGAGGTTTAACAAAGCTCCACACACCGGTGTCTGCAGTCATTGACACTCACATGATTTTTTGGAATTTCCTTAGGTAACAACTCTTTAAACTATTCAAAGGTCCAGTAGGTTTCTTTCATGCTTGATGGAAGAATGGGAGTTGAATAGCCATGTTGTTATCTATCCAAATTAGTCCAAGCTTATCACAATCCCTGAATGAGAAAGTAAAAGATAGGGTGGTGTTTTATGGGTGTAGTTTGCTCAGCCTTTTAATTTCTTCAAGTTCAGGCCTACTCAGACATGAAACAATTTTGGATACTAATTAGTGGTGACACCTCCCATGATGTCATTGTCATGAATAGGAGCAGGGAAAAAAGAAAAAAGAAGAAAATCAGACATGTTTCCCTTATAGACATTGTAGTCCAGGCACTGAGAGCTTTGAATAAGATCTGCCCTGTGGTCTGGGAAGAGAGAAAGGCTTCACACAACTGAATATTATTTGTGTACTTGCACTAATGGCTGTAAAGCTATAATAACTGGTGTGAAGTTGTAAAACATATTCTGCCATTCCACAGACAGGAAACTCCTTTAAATTCAAAGCAGATATGCTTTTGTTTTTTATGTTTGTTTCCCATGCAGAACTTAATCCCTTAAATATAGAATTATTGTTTGGTTTTATTAAGATAATATGCAATATAATTTGTTAATGTGCTTTACATTGCAAGACATTTTAGAAAACATACTATCTGAGTACTGCATCCAGCTCTGGGGTTCCCAACACAGGAAGGACACCAACCTGTTGGAGCAAGTCCACAGAAGGGTCACCAAGTTGATTAGAGGGGTGGAACATCTCTCCTCTGAGGAAAGGCTGAGAGAGTTGGAATTGTTCAGCCAGGGAAAGAGAAGGGGTGACCTCATTGTGGCCTGAAGGGAGACAATAAAAAAATTGGAGACTGATTATTTACAAGAGTGTGTAGCGATAGAACAGAAGGCAATGGCTTCACACTGAAAGAGAATAGATTTAGATTAGTTATTAAAAATAAATTATTTTTAATGAGTGTGGTGAAGCAGTGGAACAGGTTGCCCAGAGAAGCTGTGGATGCACCATCCATGGAGTGTTCAAGGAGAGTCTGGACGGGGCTTTGAACAACCTGGTCTAGGGGAAGGTGTCCCTGCCCATGACAGAGGTTGGAATCAGATGATCTTTAAGGTCCTTTCCAAACACAGGCCATTCTATGATTCTGTGATATAAGTGCAAGACTATTGTATATCTTACTTGAAAACAGAATTGTGTTATGGTGTATTTCCACCTTTCATGATATGTTGAAGTTACAGAGTTATGGGATCATGGAGTTGACATTATACCAGAAAATAAATGAGTTTCACATAAACCTTTGTGGTTAGAAATTGATGAGGAAGATGGAATAGCTCATCTATTAATTAAGCTAATAATTTCTCCTTCCTAGTTTGGCTTCTGTCACTAAAGGATAGAGACCTCCTTAAACCAAACTGTATAAATAACACAGCAATAGGTTCTAAATTAATGAAAGAATACATTATTATCTCAGTATTACTGAAGCACAATTAAAATACTTTATAAAAGAGCTCTTGGTTTTGGATTTCTGGACTACCTGAAAGTGTTCTGGGGATTTTTTTGTTTTGTTTTGGTTGGTTGGTTGATTGGTTGGTTTAGTTTATTTTTTCTTTTAAGAAATAATTGTCAAGATGTTAAAAAAAATACCTGAAATACAGATACAGTTCTGTCATGTTAACTGTGCTGCAACAGTTTGGGGCAGGGATTTCTGTAGTGAAAAAATATATCCTGAATAATTGTGCTGGAAGTTGTAGTGCTAAAAATCATGTGGTTTGATGGTTTGT
>VXAY01006791.1:0-13791 GCA_013399855.1 Oxyruncus cristatus | reverse complement strand
TTTTTTTTTTTTTTTCATTGTGGGCAGAACTGCAATTTATTTTATTAGATTTATTTGTTATTGAGCTATTTGTCCTGCTTCATCCATTTCAGCCATTCCAAAAGAGGCTCATTAACAGATGCTACTTCTCTGTTTGAAGTCATTGATGATAATACTTGTTTTTTCTGGTATAATGCTGAATTTTTTATTTATGATAAAGCATGAAGAAATGGAAGTCAAGTAAAGTTTCAAACACCCTGTTCTAAATGATCAGTTGGTATTTTCTCTCAAAGACTGAGATTTTAAATGCAACTGTGGTTTCAAAGAAATGAGAATGACTACATAATGCACAGATTCAGAGTACAGTAACTTAATTGGTAAACACCGTTCTATATTGTGCCTGGTAACAAGTGCTGACAGATTTGTTTGCTTTATTTGTTCCAATACAGTTGTAATTTGACTATATATGTACTTAAATTTTGACAAAATTTAAAAGAAAAACAAACCTGTAATTAGTATTTTTAAAAAAAATTCCCATGGAAAAAAAAAAAAAAAAGAGAAGAGACCTGGGTCAAGCTTGGTGTTTGGTATCAGTATGTAATCCAGGCAAAGACTTTGTCTGTAATCTGAAAATTTTGGTCTGCTTCATAACAAAGCTATTAGTGCTATTGACTTTAATGATGGAACTTCCCCTCCACCTTCTCTTTTCACAAACCTGATTGTTTTTCATGTAAGAACAGTATGGTCTGAAAAACCTCAAGCCTAAACAATACACTTGAGTGTGCCACACACCCCAATCCCTGTGGGATGGAAAAGATTTCATGGGCTTGACAGTATTCATACCTATTTGGAGAAACCATCTGTGCTTGCTAGATACTTGCTTGGATTTTGCTATAGATGCTCTTTGAAAGTAAAAAAAATGGAAAATGCATGTTTAAAAAAAACCCCAGGTATCCCATCAGAATATTTACAAGAGTTTAAAGCTTGGGA
This sequence comes from Oxyruncus cristatus, assembly GCA_013399855.1. Lineage (NCBI taxonomy): Eukaryota > Metazoa > Chordata > Aves > Passeriformes > Cotingidae > Oxyruncus > Oxyruncus cristatus. The sequence continues at coordinate 12,822 of VXAY01006791.1, read as the reverse complement.
CTCTGAAAGGATTGTGTGCATAGTAAAAAAAAAGTGATTGGTTAACTGTAAGCATTATTTTTTAGATATTGATATAGCAGTCTAAGCAGCCATGATGCTTAAACATGTGCAAGGTTAGTTTTTTAATAAAAAAATTTTTGAAACAATTTGCACATTAAATTTTCTAGTGTGAGTCTTAAATTTTTCCATTTAAAAATATCATCACACTCACACTGCTTGTGATCTGATCCAGAATATAGAGTGTAAGCCTCAAAGAGTGCTATATCCTCAAAGAGACTTAAAATCCAGAATTTCCACATCCTACATATAAGGGTCAAGCTATTGCTATTCTTAAAATTACTAAGCCTGAAACAACTGTATCCTTTCTTTTTTCAAGTATGTGTTCTCAGTGATGACACAGAAGAATTTAAAGGCCTCAAAAGAAATTGCATGTAGGTTGTTACATTCCTTTTCCAGGCTGATGAATCGCATTCTTAAACTATTCCTGTTTCTAAAGTCTTTGGTCATCTTCTCACTATCTTCCAACCCCATTTTGCGTTGCTCTTGTCTCTTTTTAGAAAAGATTAGAACTCTATACAGTTCTGTAGATGTCGATTCTGCACACATTTAATGCCATAATCCACTCTACTCCTTTCCTAATAGTTCTGAACTTTTTCCTTCCTTATTAGCCATTGCTGAGCACTGAACTTATATTTTCATGCAATTAACTGTTATTACTTTATGGCTCCTTCCTGAGTGGTAATGGTTGGCTCAGAAGCTGCCTTTGTACACTTATACTGGGATTGTTTTTTCTTGTTTCACTTTACAGTGAATTTTGCCTGCAATTTTTGTGCCCTGCCACTCAGTGTCATTCCCCCAGTATATAATTAGATTTGCAGGTTACTGGCTGTACTTTGTCTCCCACAGAAATGAACGTTGATTGCAGCATAGGTTCCTTAAATATAAGCTCTGTACCTCTAGATGGAGTCGGGAGCTTTCATCTGTGTCAGGCTGGCAACTGCAGCTGAGTTGTTCTGCTTCTCATAAATTGTGTATTGTTGTCTACCTCAGCTTTAGCAAGGCTTTTGACATCGTCTCCCATGGCATCATCAGAGGCAAGCTCAGGAAGTGTGGACTGGGCAAGTGGACAGTAAGGTTGATTGAGAACTGGCTGAATGCCCAGTCTCAGAGGATTTTAATCCCTGGCACAGGGTCAGGTTGGAGACCTGTCACTAGTGGTGTCTCCCCAGGGGTCAATACTGAGCCCAGTATTGTTTAACTTATTAATCAATTACTTGGATGAAGGGGCAGATGCCTCCTCAGCAAGTTCACTGATGACACAAAGCTGGGAGGAGTGGTTGATACCCCAGAGGGATGTGCAGCCCTTCAGAGGGACCTTGACAGGTTGGAGAGATGGACAGAGAAGAACTGTCTGAAATTCAACAAGGGCAAATGCAGGGTCCTGCACCTGGGGAGGAATAACACCACATATCTGTACAGGCTGGGGGCTGGCCTGCAAGAAAGCAGCTCTGAAGAGAAGGACCTGGGGGTCCTGGTGGACAACAAGCTGTCCATGAGCCAGCAGTGGTCCTGGTGGGCAAGAAGGCCAATGGTATCCTGGGGTGCATTTGGAAGGGCATTGCCAGCAAGTTGAGGCAGGTGATCCTGCCCCTCTACTCAGCCCTTGTGAGGCCTCAGCTGGAGTTCTGTGTCCAGTTCTGGGCTCCTCAAGACAAGAGAGATGTGGAGCTCCTGGATTTAGTCCTGGAGAGAGGCAAGGGTTATTAGGGAACTGGAGCATCTCACTTACGAGGAAAGGTTAAGGGAGCTGTGCCTGCTTAACCTGTCAGTGTACATAACTGTGGGAAGGGAGTGTGTCAAGAGGATGGAGCCAGGCTTTTCTCAGTGATGCCAAGCAACAGAAAGGAAGGCAACAGGCATAAACTGATGCATAGAAAGTTCCACCTGAACATGAGGAAGAACTTCTTTACTGTGCAGGTGGCTGAGCACTGGAAGAGGTTTTTTAGAGAAGTGGTGGAGTCTGCTCCTCTGGAGATATTCAAAAGCTGTCTGGACACAATCCTTAGTAATGTTCTCTAGAATACCCTGCTAGAGCAGGGAGGTTGGACTGGATGACCTCCAACAGTCCCTTCCAACCTTACCCATTCTGTGATCCTCTGATCTTTATATATATATATATAAACCCATAAGATCAGTCTTTTTTATCTATATACCTATATAGATATGACTGATCTTATCTTGTTTACTGTATTATCGTTGATAAAATACCATGTATACATATCTATCTCTATATATCTATAAAACTTTAAAACTGTGCTCCTTTCCTTTCTTATATTACTTTCCATCTCTTAAGATGTCCAGCCAAATCAGTAAGACAGCTTTGAGCCTGCTTCACGTGTTTTGTGACTGGACATCCTCCATGCAGTGAAAGATCCAAAGTTCTTTCTATTCCTAGGTCCTCTGGTCTCATTCACTGTTTCTTATTGTTATTGCCTGACTATTAGTTGTCTGAAAAATGATGGAAGCTTTTGCATGACTTTTCACAATTTGCTGAATTTCCACAAGGAATAATATTCCCTGTGCTGGTTCAAGCAACACTGTCTGGATACAATTATAATCATTTCCCCCATTACTATGGGCATTCTCAGAACATGAGGATTGAATATATTTATTTATTGCTGTCAGTAAAATAATTTCTGGTAGCGAAAAAAAAAAATAGTTCACATTCATCTGTCTACATCTTTCCCATTTGAGTGTGTGTATTCTTTCCTCAGTCCTGCTTCTCTACAGAGAAGAAAAGTTTAGATGAACACCTTGTCCTTTCGTAACCAATTACTGTAGCAACACACAATTAAATTAAAGATTTTATACTTTAGGGAAGAGACCTAAAGAGCACTAAGTCAAGGAATGAATCTAGAAGTACTAATGAAGCTGCCGATCTATGCAACCCTCTAATAGGAAGACTTGTGGGTTCTGACCTGTACGTAATAAGAGTACAGCAACACCTTGGAGTACTTACGTGACAAATATGTTTACTATTTTATACTGGGCCAACAGTAAAGGCAGAATTGAGATGGTCTACCTGAGCAAGACTCTTAATGTAAGGTATGTTGGCTTGCAGACAAGAAATGGAAACTGGGGAGTCATTCCTCTTCAGACAATTCCTTCTAGCCAACTTTTTGTGTCTCATTTTACTATTATAGTGCATTTTTTTATATTCTCATTTGATTACAATTCATTAAAAATATGTGTCAGTAAACAGAAGTGTGTGTAGAGGCAGAAAACAAAGAGAAGGACTGGTGAAATACTTGATATTTTTCTCTTTATTGCTCTGGTTTTTCCCCTCTGCCCAGCTCCCCATTTTATAGCTCTGCTTTCACATCTCATCTTCTATGTGGTTGTGAGTGGGAGAAATGAGGTCCCTGGCAGGTTTTCCAGTTTCTCAGTGTTCTGGTGTGACTTCTGTATATTTCCAATATGAGGAAGACTTTATTTAAGTAACTAAATGAATAAATAAATAAATAGATGTGAGTATGTAAATATCAGATGTATTTCTTAAATCAGCTTAGACTGGAATTCTGTCATGGAGAATCTCACTTGCAGACAAAAACCTATTAACATCACTCAAGCAATCGTGACAGCAGTGTTAAGTGGATTTTGCAACTTTGAAAATTGTTTCACCTTAATTATGACTTACTTTTGTTTTATCTTTGCTATTAAATGGCCAGTTCCTAGAAGAAAAGCATCTGTGGATGAGTCAATTAAAGTATTTGATGCAAAATTGCAGTCAGATGAATTCATAAATCAATAACAAGGTGATAACAAATGTAACTCTATCCAAATCATGGGAATGGAGCTATTGGTGGTGCCCAGGTCAAGCTTACTTGGAGAGCACTTTGCACTTTGTGAACTCCCCAGAGTATGCTGGCAGCTCCCCTTAACATGTCTGAGGCTCTCTTGTCTTCCTCTCATTCCCAGCTTGTTAGTTATCAGAGCACCTAAGCATCTAAGAGATTATTTGCCAGAGCTGGCATTAATTTTCTTTGTCAGCAATGATTCCTCTTTTTCCTCCAAAGGGACCTTCAATTTTTTGCTACTTCAAATTCCTGAACAACTTCTCTGTACAGGTATTGGCATATATTGTCATCTCAGTAATTGCACTCAGATTTTCCCAGTATTTAATTTTTACCCCTTATAACTTGTATTCAAAACTGATTATATTTTAGAACTAGCAACAATAACATCATTCTTCCCAATCCCCAGATGCTGTTTTCCTATTTTAATGGTATAATATATTTGAGTAGTGAATGGCTTTTAAAGACATTGCTCCCAGGTATATTACTGTTTCCAGGAAATTAAGTTACAGGCTTTAGAAGGATTCAGATCGCAAAGTAGACAGATTTCAGTGAAATTAATCAGCACCAGAAAAACATAAATAAATCAGTCTGAAATTGTTTTTATTATCCATTTTTGATGCCTTCATTTTTGATTACTTCATTTTCATGATAGAACAGGAGACAACTCTTGACTTCTGCATAGAAATCAGGATTTAATAGAGGCAGGGAGCCTAGGATCTCCATTGAGCAATTGTGATCACTGTTCTGCTAGATTTGCTATCAGAAGAGCAGGTGAATTCCTTAGGGAAATTGTAGAGGCAGTGAACTTTGAAAGAATATTTTTATAAGCTATCAACATAAAGGGAAGTTTTAAGCGCAGAATGAAGAGTAAAGTGACTACAGAATAGGAAAGAATTGGATATTTTAGGAGCGTCCTAGTGGAAGATATATTAAAACAAGGAGAGATGTATCAACACAGGTAACCATCCCCCCCCATCCTCCCATATTTAATGGGTTTATTTAAGACAAAAGAAACCAGATTTTTTAAAATAGAATAGAGCAAAACAGAACAGAACCAGACAGACACAGATTATTTCTGTTGGAAGGGACCTACAACCATCATCTAGTTCAAGTGTCTGTCCAATTCAGGGCTAACCAAGTTAAAGGATGTTATTCAGGGCATTCTCCAAATATCAGGCCTGGGGCACTGACTACCTCTCTAGGAAGCCTTTTCCAGTGTTTCACCATCCACTCAGTAAAGAAATGCTTCCTGACGCCCAAGTCTAAACCTCTCCTGGTGCAGCTTCCAACTATTCTGATACATCCTATCGCTGGATCCCAAGGAGAAGAGCTCAGCACCTTCCTCTCCACTTCCCCTCCTCAGGAAGCTGGAGAGAGAGCAATGAAGTTACTCTTCAGCCCCCTTTCCTCCACAATACACAAACCCAACAAGCTACTCCTTACTGGACATGCCTTTCAGCCCTCTCACCAGTCTTGCTATCCTCCTCTGGATCATTCAGGGACCTTCATATACTTCTTAATTTTGTGGGGCCCAGAAATACACTCAAGGTTAGGCTGTCTCAACATTGAATGCAGTGGGATAATCACCTCTTTTGATCATCTGGTTATACTGTTTTTGATGCACCCTGGGATGGGGTTTGCCCTTTTGGCTGTCAGGGCACGTATTGTAGCCTGACAATGAGCTGCTGCCAACCAGTACTCCCAGATCCCTTTCTGCAGGGCTGCTCTCCAGCCACTCCTCTCCCAATTTATACTTGTGCCTGGCCTTACTCTGTCCTAGGTGCAGAATCTGGCACTTGTTAAATTTCAGCCCACTAATCATGCCAGTACAAGAAGGCTAAATTTTATTCTAGGTGGTCAGCAGATCAAATGAGTGTTCAGGTTTGTTTGTTTGTTTGCGTTTTAAATCAGCACATTGTTTCAGGTTCCTGTACCAGCACAAATATTTCAGTGAATATCTTAGGTAAAAAGCTGTCAACTAGCACATAGGCAGCACACAGTGCCCACCAGCCACTGTGAACAGCTTGAAATTGCTTATTCCAAGCCAGCCACACCGCAAACGGCAGATGGCAGGAGAGAGGAGCAGAAAGCAGCCAGGCATCATTTGGCAATTGGACCTCAGTTCTGGCCACATTGGAGACACGAGCAGGGCTGGTTTTTAGCACGTTCTCACGGCCCGCCTCCTGCCAAAGGCAGATGTCTGCCAAGCCATTGAGAACAACAGCAGCCAGGAGCTCATCCCACTCCTCTTTTCCCTGTGGAGACGGCGCAGGCAGTTACTCCTGTAACACTGCAGATATATCAGAGAGCCTTACCATCTCACTGGTGTCTTACCTGAGCCCAGGCCTGGTGTATAGAATTTGGAAGTCCAAGACATGCAGACCACCATAGAAGTTCTTCTGTGAGGTTGTAGGAAAGGACAGAATGGGATTTTCTAGTCCAAAAATATTCCCTTGGAAACCAGACAAAGTATACATAAATAAAAAAATGAGAACAATGACTATCTACAGACTAATAAGCAAAGGCTTCCCATATCATGAGCACACTAGAAAAAGAAATATAGGTTCCTTAACAGTGATCTATAAAGAAAATACAAATTAATTGTTGGATTAGCAAACAGGGGAAGAGTGTTATATAGCAAACCTACTGAAGACTTATTACTGACCTGGAAGAGAAACATAGAAGAATTTAGTGAAGGTAATGAAGTTTGAGAATGGTGCAAAATTACTTCAGAATCTCCATTCTTCTGAAGATGCCATAAGCCCAGGAGGATGGCAGTCAGCTCTAGAGGCTGGTATCTCCACAGATCCCTAGGCTTTGGTTACTGAGCTGCTCAGCTAATGAATCAACACTCTTGATGCCTTGTATGTGAGAGGAATAGTGTGGCAACCACTACTGTCCTGCAAAAGACCTTACTCACACATTCTTACTCAGTGGCACTGAACTGAAAAAGATCACTGCTCCTATTTCCAAGAGCATAGTTTATGAACTTTATTAAGATATGGTGTTGCTGTTGGTCCCCAAAGTGTTTTATCATAGAGCTGTATTTGCACTCTTTGAAATACCAGGTCTTTGCTAGCCCATTTTTTTTTCAGGTAGAATTGATTGAGGAGCTCTTGTCCTGGTTGCACTGGATGTCTTGGGCTGGTTGTGCCTGTTGAGCTGTGCCTGAGGGAGAGCCTTCAGCTGATACATCAGCAACTAAATGGGAATATGTGCAACAAAAATAGGTGGTGTCTACTGCACAGGGTGAAAAGCTACAAGTGATACTGTGAGAAACGCTTGGTTCTGGGCAGTCTAAAAACATACTAGACTTCATGGCTGCAAAGTCTGTCTCACTTCTGAGCAGTTTAGTCCCTGTAATTGTTAGTCCATCAATATTTGTTCTGTGTTATCAAGATTATTACTACAAATAATAAAGCATGCAGCAGGGTTTGTTCTTAGTTTTTGTATGTGTGTTTTGGGTTATGTTTCCTTCAAACAAAAGTTAAAATTTACAGTGCTACACATGGTCTTTGTAGGGAGGTCTCCTACTCTGGCTTTCCACCTCCTGAACTCACACTTGCACCTCACTCTATACATGTGATTGCTGAGATCTCTATAACAAACCTTTCACATATTTCCCTTCTTTGACTTCAGTAGCAGTTACTAGTTCTTAACTTCGAGCAGTTTTGCAAGTCTTCCTGTTTACAACAGTGAAAATTGCATTTCTTCCTACTGGTACATATACTTAGTCATATTTTTCTTCCTGCAATATATTTTATATAAAAAATGGCAGTTCATCAAAAGTAAAGTATTTTCTTAAATTATTTCTTGGAATGAAAATTGAAAAAAATTGTTTAGATAGGCAACAACATTTTATTTTGATCTTTGTGGAACAAAACATTTTAATCTTCTGTTTTGAAATAACTCATCTCAGTATTTTCTTTACTTCATATTTATGAAACAATATAAAGAAAAGCCTAAAGAATTAAATTAAATATATTGATTTTTCAAAACTGACTACATTACTTGGGGCACTTCTCAGTTAACAGAATATTTGCATGAAAATCTTTTGTTCTGCTACAGAAGAAAAGGCATTTCAAAATTAGGAAACTTAGCTAAAGGCATGGTTCCCACATGGTTTTAATTGATATACAAAAATACGTGTTGTAGCAGTAGTAGATTTCATCAAGTGTTTTGCCATTCTTAAGCTAAAAGCTGATGACTATTTAATAATGAATTTACCAGTGCAAAACAGTCCCTTCCATGTCTCACAGTTAGTTGTCCGTCTTCTATATCTTTTCTAAGATTTAGAGAGTTTTAAGCACTTAAGTTTGACTGTTTCTATGAACTGAGAAACAGTCTATGACCCATAGCTGTTTTCGGAATGGCTGTCACAAAGCAATGCAATCATAGTTCCTTTAGACTTTAACAAAATAGGAAAAATTCCAACAAATATTTACATACTCAAACATATTATAGTTATTCTGTAAAATGTTCATCTTCCTCTACGTTTTCTGAAATGATTGTTACTCCAGTCTCATACAAACTATGAGGAGAAATGCACATGGATAAGCTTCTCTTAGATACATGAATAAGATACCACCTATGCCAAAATTTGACACACAGGTTGACAGACTTGAAAAACTTACACAGCATGAAGAACATCAGCTTGCTATTCTAGCTAGAAACAAAACGTAGAAAACTTAAGCATCCTGGTTTTTAAAAGACATAACTAACTCGCCCTCCAGACACAAAAATCTGAGCATATGCATTATCTTGTAACACAGCTGACGTAACATTCTCTACCTTCACCTTGAATGCTGGGAATTAGATATTTGATATTTGTGTATAAGTCTTATTTGAGAAGGGTGTGGTATGGAGGGTTACAAACCTAAAGACCAAAGAATTACAAAAAAATTTAGTCAAAAAACTAGTAACTTCATATATTCAAAGGTGTCTTATATGTACAGATGTAGAAAACAGGTATTGAAAAAGAACAACCTCTCTTACTGCATCTGAAATTGAGAATTCGGAAATCACAGCAAAATTGTTATTCTTTTCAGAAGTGGTATGAAAATTTACTCATATTTCAAAGAGCAAAATAATATTTAATTCATGAGGAAGAAGAATTCTTGGGGGAAAAAAAAAAATTCCAAACCTAAAGGAGAAAGAAAAGCCCCTAGACTGCTGGAATACCAAATGCAAGCAACCACTGCCTGTATTCAAGATGAAATGTTGGTGTGTCCTACTTTCTATATCCATGTCACTGGTCCTTCACAGTGTTTTCACTACAATGGAATATTGCTTTCATTTTTTTTAATCAAGTTGAAAGCACCAGAAAACTAGGAAAAAAGCATGGGAGCAGAAAACTGCTTCACTTTGTTACAGTAACTGAAATTTAACTGTAACCATATTTGCTAGAAATTTGTGAAACATTGCTCTGGGCAAATTTACATTAAACAAATTTCTAATTTGTTGCATAATTATAATCAGTTAAATAATGCTATTCAAACATCATGAATAATGCAACTCTCATTCACATTCAACAAGGACTTCTAATAATTCTCATCAGTGTGGACAGTTTGCTTTTTGGGGCAGACAAGTAGGGATTTACCTGATATTTTTCTGAAGTATTTCACCTTCTGTATTCAGGGAAAACAAAAATGCTGAGTGTCTGTGTTGTCATGAAGTGAGTAGCAGAACTGTAAACAATAATATTCATAATTCATAACCACAGTCTATTATTTAGGAGAAAATTTTCCTCTCTAAAACAAATATAACAACAAATGCTCTTAGCCGTGAAAAAGACAGGCTGCATAAAGATCCCTCTTGGTCCAATTTCCCAGTATGAAAAGAAACAGCATAAAATTCTGGTCCAAACAAATCCACTGACTATCGTGTTAAATAGGATTAGGATTAGTCCCCACAACCTCAAATTCTGTTTGTAACATAGAAAGCCAGTTCTGACCAAGTGAGGGATACCTAGCTGTTTCAATCCTGCTGTTTACTACCATGCTATCACTCCTCTATGAAATCAGCTTTTTTTCACCTGTATGGGCTTCTGTCTACAGTGAGATCCTTTCATTTCCTCCTGCTGGCTGAATCCTAAATTCCAGGAAGCAATCTGTGTATGACAGACAAAGCTGTAAGATAGTATTTTGCCAAACAGAGGCACATCAAGTATTTTTGTGTGCATTTTCTGGGTACATTGCCTGGGTATAAGAAAACTCAAACACTTTCTTCCTCACAGATACGGGTGCTGAGCTCTTTTTTGGGTAAAAGAAAAGGAGAAAGAGAACTAAGAGAGGCTCTAACTTAGCCAGATGCATGATCTGTCAATAGAGTACCTATGGAAAGGTGTGGCCACTTTCCACCCACTCATTAGACATAAGCTGAGATTGCAAAGAGCTGAATTTATGATCTTGAGGATGGGATTGAGTCAGGTGACCCTCGGACATGTGCAAACAGTGTGGAAACCATGCCTTATTCAGGAGAAGTTACAAGTTCAGAGGCACAGCTGTCTTCTGGGGTGACTTGTGTGACAGAGGCGTGGTGGTCAACGTACAAAGAGATGGAATGCACTGGGCTATGGCAAATCCTGGACCAGACACAGAAGAATCAAGAATACCTAGCAACAGTATTGTGCATAAGTGAACCAGAGAAAGGTTATTACCTTCAATTGCTTTCCTGGGAGAAAGTTTGCCCATGGAAGAAAAAAGCCCAAATATCTAAAAGTGATTTTTGTATCTCACTCTTTGCCCTTCTAGCAAGATCTGCTGTGGGCTGAGCTAAAAATCATGTTGCTTTTAGACAACATCATTCACCCTGATGATCCTTCCTTAGTATCTCGCATTTCAACAGCTGTCACGCATGTTAGCCTAGCTCAGTTTTCCCAGTTTTCCATTACTGTTAAACCTCATGAGATTCCCTTGGGCCCAGTTCTCAAGCTTGTTCAGATCCTTCTGAATGGCATTTCGTCCTTCAGGTGTGTCAACCACACCACTCAGCTTGATGTCATTTGCAAATTTGTTGAGGGTGCACTCAATCCCCTCATCTATGTCATTAATGAATATATTAAATATCACTGCTTGCAGGACAGACCCCTGAGGGACACCACTTGTCACTGATGTCCATCAGGACTCTGAGCCCTTGACCACTGCTTTCTGGGTGTGACTGCCCAACAAATTTTTTAACAGTCCACCCATCAAATACATATCCCTCCCACTTAGAGAGAAGGATGTTGTGGGGGACCGTGCCAAAGGCTTGACAGAAGTCCAGATCAATGACATCTGTAACCCTTCCCTTGTCCACTGATATAGTCACTCCATCACAGAAGGCCACTCGTTGGTCAGGCGGGACTTGTCCTTGGTGAAGCTGTGATGGCTGTCACAAATCCCCTCCCTGTTCTCCATGTGCCTTAGCACAGACTTTTTGGAGGATCCATTCCATGATCTTCCCAGGCATAGAGGTGAGGCTGACAGATCAGTAGTTCCCAAGCTCCTCCTTTCTACCCTTTTTAAGGATGGGTACAATGTTTCCCTTTTTCCAGTCATCTGGGACTGTCATGACTTTTCAAGTATCATAGAGGGTGGTCTGGCAACTACCAGAGACAATTTCCTCAGGACTCTGGGAGGCATTTCACTGGGTCCCATAGACTTATATATGTTAAGGTTCATCAGCTGGTCATGAACCTGTTCACTACTTACAGTGGGAAGCACTTTGTCCCCCACAGTCCCCATCCTGCTATCCACTCGAGAGGTGTGGGAAGAGAAGTTGCCATTGAGCTTTGAGGCAAAAATTCTCGAGTACCTCAGACTTCTTGCCTTCCTTGCCCAGTTTCTTGCTCCTGGGGATCGTTAGCTCTTGCACTCTGTGGAAAACTTCCTTAAAGGTCTGCCAGCTCCATTCCATTGTCAAAACTCCCCCCCACCAGATTTTGATGGTGACACCAGCTGCAGAGCTATGTATTAAAAAAAACTCAGTCTGTCTGTTTCTTTGAATGTTATTGCCTTCAACTGGAAGTAGAGAGGAGAATATAACTTGTGCCCTAGATTCCCTCACCAAAATGTCCCAAGGCCCTGAAGTCCCCCTTCCTGTTGCCACTTCATCGCCCCCTACCTGGAAGATCAGTAATGGGTAGTAGTCTGAAAATCATCACAAATCACCTTGCACTCTGCAGTACAGAGATCATGTACCTACCCTTCAAATCTCATCTCCTTATGAATATACAGAGATATAAATTTGATATATATATATAATATACAGAGATATATAGATAAATGTAGAATATACAGAGATGTATATTCTGCCCTTGCTGGCCCACATCATGATTAAGTTTTGAAAGGGAAATATAAAGAATACCTTCTTCCAGTAGGTCCCTCTAGGAAAAAATAAAGGCATATAAAAAGGTTCTCAAAGCTTTTTAACTAATTAACCCTCTATAGACATCAAAGATATTACTATAATTCAGTCACCACAATTAACAACCTTCTTAATGAATGCTTTGTACCCACTACAGCGGGAAAAGCTGGACATCAAGCATTTTAAAAAAATCTCTGGATCTACTTAAAGATTTCAAAAATATTTTTTTTTGTTTCTTGTTTACAGCTTATATTAATTTTCCTTGTCTTCAATTCATTTATGGAAAATCAATGACACTCAGCACATTATGAACATTGTAGCAATTTCCCTTTAAGCTGGCAATATATTTCTTCATCATCCTTTCTATAAATAATATTTGTCATCATGGCTAGACTTCGTGAATGAAGATTTGGGAAGGACTCTACACACACTTGCTACAAGCACGTTGATGACTAAGAAGGCCAATGCGAGACAGACAAGCCCGGATGCAAAGGAGTCCAGCAGAGCAGCACCCAGGCCAGGCCGGCACCACCACAACCAGCATCACTGCCGGCTATGCCCTGCCCACTCTTCTCTGGGAAGAGCCCTTGGCACCAGCAGTGCAGGCAGGAGCTTGCCT
>VXAY01006790.1:2642-15418 GCA_013399855.1 Oxyruncus cristatus | reverse complement strand
GACTGAGGGGAGACCTCATTGTGGTCTACAGCTTCCTCACGAAGGGAAGCGGAAGGGCAAGCACTGATCTCTTCTCTCTGGTGACCAGTGCTAGTACCTGAGGGAATGGCCTCAAGTTGTGTCAGGGGAGGTTTAGGTTGGATATTAGAAAAAAGTTCTTCACCCAGAGGGTGGTTGGGTACTGGAACAGGCTCCCCAGGGAAGTGGTCACAGCATCAAGCCTGACAGAGTTCAAGAAGTGTTTGGACAATACTCTCAGGCACATGGTGTGACTCTTGGGGATGGTCCTGTGCAGGGCTAAGGGTTGGACTTGATGATCATTGTGGGTTCCTTCCAACTCAGCATATTCTGTGATTCTGTGAAATAGTCTTTGGATAAAAGCTTTAAACACTTTTCCAGCACTCTTCTTCTTTTTGAAGTCTATTATATTAATATTTCAGTCCTACCCATTGTCCTCTAACGACATTGGGCTGCTGAATAGCAAGATGCTGTAAAAGCACAAAATATAGCACAGACTAACACTCAGAATAGCAATCCTCCAACAAAACAGAAGAAACATTTTGAAGTCCACAAGCCTTTCCCATTATTCTATAATTGGTTATGCTGAAGAAAAAAATCTTAGTGCAAAAAAAAATGCTTTCCTCGGTTACTGATTTCATTTATAAACTATAAACAGCGCTGGCACCAGTAACATATAACAGACTTATTCTTGTTACTCATTACATTCATCTGCTGATGCACTGAGACATAATTAGGAGATGGTGATAAATATAGATGTCTGAATTTTGGGTGTGATATAGTTCTGGTTAAGCACATATTCAGCATATCAAGTATCTAGAAACTCCATTTTCTGAGACAAAATTAATTAATGGTAAGAGTATACATTACATTTTTGCTCTTCATAGAGAAAAGATACTGTTTCTTCTTTACACATACCTTATAAAAGGAATGTTTTGTATTTTGTGCAATATCATCAACTGTAAAGCCTAAAATTATGGCACTGTTTTCTGTTTGGTTCCACAGTCACTTAGCATACTTATTTTAATAAACACCGTATTACAATTCTCTAAAACTCTGAAGTTGATATAACCCCAAATCACCATTGACACACACACAACCCTAACATGATAAAAGAGATCTAATCGCCAAATCCAGAATAGGCAAAACAGGTTATCATGGCTAAACTCCAGCCAGCAACTAAGCACCTCTGGTGCAATGGGGGAGAGAACTGGAAAAGTGAGAAAACTCATGGGCTGAGATAAAGACAATTTAATAGGGAAAGCAAAAGCTATGCACGCCAATTAGAAGGCAAGTGTTCAGCCATCTCTAGGATGTAACAGTTACTTAGGGAGACAAAATGCCATAACTCTGAGCATCCCCTTCTTCCTTCTTCCCCCAGCTTTACATACTCAGCATGACACCATATGGTACAGAATATCCCCCTTTGGTCAGTTTTCCCAGCTGTGCATCCCCCAGCCTACTCATTGGTGGGGTGGGGTGGGGTGAGAAGCAAAGAAGGCCTTGACACTGTAAAGGCTCTGCTCAGCAGTAACAAACACTTCTCTGTATTATCAACACTTTTTTTTCTGCACAAATCCAAAACACAGCCCCATACTAGCTACTGTGAAGAAAATGAACTCTATCTCAGCCAAAACCAGCACAGGTGTGCTGGTTTTTAGTGAAAAAAATTAATTTGATATCCTGCTGAGAAATAACTGTCACGTTTAAGGAATAATAACTTAATGAGACCATTTGAACACTGGAGAAACATTATGGAATACACTTATTCAGGCATTAACCCTGATCTTAAAAGTAGGTTGGACAATTCAACCTGCATCTCAACTATATCACTACTTTTATACCATCAAATCCCTTCCAAAGCATATTTATGTATATTTCCTCTCATTGGGATAGTTTCACATGAACAATCTAATTTTCATTCCTTTCCCAAGGTGAAAGAAATCATACAATTCAATTCTCATATAGTTCAATCCAGCAATGCAGGACATGAAGAAAACTTACATTAGAATGTGGAACAGCCATGATTTGATTTTATGTAGAAAAGGCTTCTGTATATGGCATCTGTTTCAGTACACCCAGACAGTTGTACCATCTGCTTGGGATGCATTCATAAAAGGCTGTTTTCTACTGCCTGTCCTAGCTAGTAAATGACAGAAATTTTAAAAAAATACCTACTGGGTCACATAAATTAACTCCAATGCAACTTAAGAAAGCAGTTCTCTTAATAGACCCAATCTCAATAAAGAATATTAAAAATATTGTTGCTGCAGTTTTATTTGTCAGATGGATAAAACACCACACACACTGCTGATTCATATGGTATCCAAGAACAGCACACAGAAAACTCTGCAGAAAGACCACAAAAGATGATGTGCATCCAAAAACAGACAGATAGGGTTCTTAGGACCTTCCTGAATGTAGTTTAGAAACTACCTGAATGCTTTGTTCTCCCTTGCAGACATCCAATAGTGCAAGGGACTCCTTTGCAATCCCTGAAAAGATCTGTCCATTCACATGTTCCTTAATTTCTTCATGCATATCCTTAAAACACCTTTCCCCATGAGAAAATTTGAAACAAAGAAGTAACTCCAATTTTCTTTTAGAAAAATCCATTTTATACAGTCTGCCATAGTACAAACATGTACTAGTCAAGGGGTCTCCATATCTTTTAGTGATATCTCAGTCTGATACTCTTGGCACCTGCATTACCACAGAACCAGTTAACTTTTTTGCTACAGAAAAGGGTTCAAAAAACACATGCTAGTTATAAAATAGCAAGTAGCTGAAAAAACTTTTTAAAAAAGAGAATAAATGTTGAAATTATTTTCTTCCCCAAATTTTTACTATAGATCTAAATTAAATGCTCTGCAAACTACTTTTGAAAAACGTTAAAATATTTCCTCATAGACTGACTGCAAGAGAATTTATAAAATTATATTGGGTTTGTGTGGCAAGGTTTTGGTAGCAGGAGCAGGTTTGCTGACAGGACTTGTGACCCCATGGGGGACCCACACTGGAGCAGGCTGTTCCTGAAGGACTACACCCTGTGGAAGGGACCCACACTGAAGCAGTTTGTGAAGAACTGCAACCCATGGGAAGGACCCATGTTAGAGAAGTTTATGAAGGGCTGTCTCCTCTGGGAGGGACCCCATGCTGGAGCAGAAAAAGAGTAGGAAGAGGAAGGAGCAGCAGAAACATGTAATGAACTGACCGCAACCCCCATTCCTCATCCCCCTGTGCCACTCAGGGGGAGGAGGTAGAGAAAACTGGGAATGCAGTGGAGCCTGGGAAGAAAGGAGGGGTGGGGGAAAGGGTTTTTTAAAATTTAGGTTTATTTCTTATTATCTTACTATGATTTGATTGGTAAGAAATTAAACTAATTTCCCCAAGCCAAGTCTGTTTTGCCTGTGACAGTAATTAGCAAGTGATCTCCCAGTCCTCATCTCAACCAATGAGCCTTTCATTATATTTTCTTTCCCCTGTCCAGCTGAGGAAAGTGAGTAATAGAGCACCTTTGGTGGGCACCTGGCATCCAGTCAGGATCAACCCACCACAAATATCCAGTATATTTTGAGCTGGTTTGAGTAGCTTTATTTTCAATCCTTTAATGTTTTAAATTTTCAAAGGCCAAGGAAGTATTAAAAAGTTCGAAGCTGACAAAGAAAGTAGAGGAGAGGAAAGGAAAGGCAAAAAAAAAGAACCAAATGAAACCCAGGAGGTACTGGTTTCATGGGGAAAAAGTAATTAAAAGCCTTTCCTCAAAAGAATTCAGCTTTCAAAAGTCCCTTTTCAATCCAGATTTTAAATGAAGCCATCTTTAAAAAAATGCATAGGAACATCAAAGAAAACATTAAAAATGTATATTAAATGTTTCTTAAAAATATAAATATTTCATCTCAGAAAACACACAATTTTATCTGATTTGTGAGTTAAGTAAAAAAAACCCACCCTTCAAGAGCTTAAAATTACACAAGATTCTTCCTATTTGACTGTGATATGTGCCTTTAAGAAGCAAGTTTAGCTTTCAGAGACTGGTACAATGAATTATTCTGGCCTCTTTACCTTTATTACCAAATAATATATCAACATATGACATTATGGCTTAGACATAGAAATGGAGGGTGTTGGGTTTTTTTAATGGAGTATCATCATGATTCTAACACTTAATAAGTCATATCAGTAAAGAACCTTTCCAAACCAAACTCTTCACATCTTTTAAGTGTCTAAAAAAGTATATTGATAACATATTACCTTTCAGTCTACACCCAGTTCAAAAGAAATACTGGAATACACTGCAGAAAAGTTCTGTTATGTCAGAACACCCGTTAAAATACTTAGATGAGACAGAAATCCCATTTCTGCACAATTACAAGTTCTAGTGCAGTCTGAGTGCACCCTGCAGGTGTAAAGGCTATACCTGTTTTGTACTCAACAGATTCATGTTTTAAATGATCCTTGAAGGAGCTTTGAATTATTGGAGCTACCATATTTCTCCAATGTCAAGCACCTAGTTGAGCAGAACCAGCAGTAAAGAATTGTGGTGGGTTGACCTTGGCTGGATGCCCACCAAAGCATCTCTATCACTCCCTCTCCTCAGCTGGGCAGGGGAGAGAAAATATAACAAAAGGTTCATAGGTTGAGGTAAGGACAGGGAGACATCACTCACTGATTACTATCATGGGCAAAACAGACTCGAGGAAATTAGTTTAATTTATTACAAATAAAATCAGAGCAGGATAAAAACAAATCTTAAAAACATATCCCCCCCACTCTTCTTCCCAGGCTTAACTTTACTAACAATTTTCTGTATCTCCTCCCCCAATGGCACAAGGGGACAGGAAAGGGGGGTTGTGGTCAGTTCATCACATATTATTTCTGCTGCTCCTTCCTCCTCAGGGGAGGGACTCCTCACACTCTTCCCCTGCTCCAGCATGGGTCCCTTCCACAGGGTGCACTCTTTCAGGAATAGCCTACTCCAACGTGGCTACCCTGCAGATTCACAAGTCCTGCCAGCAAATCTGCTCCAGCTTGAGCTTCTCTCCACAGGTGCTGCCAGGAGCCTACTCCAGCACAGCCTTCCCACAAAGATTCCTTTGGGTATTCACCTGCTGCAGCATGGGTTCCTTCACAGGCTGCAGGTGGATCTCTGCTCCACTGTTAATCTCCATGGGCTGCAGGGGCACAGCCATGGTCTTCACCACAGGCTGCAGGGCAATCTCTGCTCTGGCGCCTGGAGCACCTCCTGCCCCTCCTTTTCCACTGACCTTGGTGTCTGCAGAGTTGTTTCTGTCACATATTCTCACTCCTCTCTCTGGCTGCAGTTGCTGTTGTGCAGGGTTTTTTTCCCTGCTTAAATATGTTATCCCAGAGGTGGTACCACCATCACTGATTGGCTCAGCCTTGACCAGCAGTGGGTCTGTCTTGGAGCAATCTGGAATTGGCTCTATCAGACATATGAGAAGCTTGTAGCAGCTTCTCACAAAAGCCACCACTGTACTGCCCCTGCTACCAAAACCTTGCCACACAAAACCAATACAAGAATAAACTACTGGACTACCTCAAAAATAATCATAATTGAATAAACACACTAATAGAAATGCGCACACAAAAATCTTATTTCCATTTTGATTTCCTCTTAATAAATGTAAAATGACATAGTCTGGCCCTATAACTGGTACAGTAAGAAAAAACAAGTTTGCTATCAGACTTTCCACAAGGTCAAGATGGTGCTTTTATTCTACAACATACACAGCATAACCTCTGTAGATTACAAATAGATATAGACTAGGTAAGAAAAATCATAGAATCAGACGGGTTGGAAAGGACCTCAGAGATCATCAAGTCCAACCCTTGATCCAACACCACCGCAGTTACTAGACTATGGCACTAAGTGCCACGTCCAGCCTCATCTTGAAAACCTCCAGGGACAGAGAAGCCACCACTTCCCTGGGCAGCCCATTCCAATGGCTGATTACTCTCTCTGTAAAGAATTTCTTTCTGATATCTAACCTAAACCTCCCCTGGCACAGCTTAAGGCCATGCCCTCTTGTCTTACTGCTGGTTGCCTGGGAGAAGAGACCAACCCCCACCTGGCTACAGCCTCCTCTCAGGTAGTTGTAGAGAGCGAAATATGACCAAACAAAATCCAAAGTCAATAATTCTGATCTCTGTGTTTTTCTTTTTTTGGATAAATACAAATCAAAATATCAAAACAGCCATGAAGTGGTACAGTTGGCACCCCAAAGACTGCTGTGGGATTCACCAGGGTTACACAACTGCAGTGTTAATGCCTCTTTCCTTCGTGGCATATTTCCATTCTCTCTTCACACAGTATATGGCTGTACCAGAGTCCAGAAAGGAAGCAAGTGTGCCCAAGACTTTTTTTATGCTCCAGTGACAGTTACTTTTTTGTATAACCCATACAATTGACAATACTTGGTTCTTTGGTCAACAAAAAATAGCTGGTTTTGGACTGGAGGCAAGATGCAAAGAATGTATGCACACCCCAAGAGCGCTCATTTATCTGCTTGTACAGCCAACAATACATACTGAGAGCATATGTTCTCAAAACAAGGGTCATAACTTATTAAAGAAAATAAAATCTAAAAATAGAAGAACATCTTCAAGCAAACTACTTGGCACATAAGTTACATTTTGAAAATATTCAAGAAAAACTCCAAATTTGCAAAACATGGACATGCAATCTCTTGTTACACTGTATACAAATTAGGTAACAAGGTTAACTAAAACAAAACAAGCCAAATTGAAACTCTGCCCTATTGGTCACATGAAGACAAATGCAGAGTCATCAACCTGAAACAAACTTAATTAGTACAAAAATACCTTAATCATAACAGGTTTTTTCACAGTATTACTTGCCCCAGCCAAGGCATACATTTCATGAACTCTGATGCACACGAGAATTAGAGATGTGAAAGAAGAGATTCAAAGCAACTGTGTCACAGGCAAACACCAGCCTGCCCTTTACCTTCTTGCTATAACAAACCTTCTAGACATTCTTGTTAAGAACAGCACCTGTATTGTCAGAGCAGTGCAAAGGGCAGAGAACTAGAAGCAGGACTGGAAGAAGCCCTTTTCTTCTAAACTTTAGGTAAAATATAATTTGTATGTGATTTATAAGTTTTAGAGACCTTCAGTACATTTCCTAAAGATAAAAGAGGAAAAGTTTCAACTATGGAAATAAACAAAAATCTCACCTTATTATGTTCGTACTTGTATGGGATTTTGAGGGTATCCATGGCCTTGATCATGGCCTGCATTGCTGTAAATATATTCTGGTACACCAGTTTTGTAAATCCCCTTTTGTCTTCATCAGAGTAACCTGATCCATGAATGATTCTCATCTGTTTGATGAACGTGCTTTTGCCACTCTCTCCTGTGCCTGCAAGACAAATAAGAATATACTTCAGCCACTGGACACAAACATGACTTCTGCACAAAGCAAACAGGTTGTTCAGTGCAGGGCAGAACACTGTCAAGTGGTTATGGTGCTTGCTACAAGGATCAGTTCAATATCAAAACAGCAGTAACACCTGAAGCAACAACAAATTGAAACTTTTATTCTGAAGACAAAATAGAAGTAGAAATAAAAAAGATAGCAATGAGTTAATAACTAAACTAATAACTAAAACAAAATATACTCTCAAACAAAATCTAGAATACACCACTGTGTATTTAAAATTATAAGCATAAATTTCCCTTCCTGAAGATATAGTTCTCAACTATAGGGAATTTCTATGAGATGTTCTATCACAAAAATTAAGAGTAAGAAAAAAAAATTAGCTTGCTTGGCCAACTTTCAGGACATTACGTTAAGCAGCAATATACAACCAATACATAAATTTGTTAGAAAGACATAATATAACAATTACAGTTGTGCAAACTTCAACCTCATGTGAGAAATATCTCTAATTAAATTTCAAAAGACAGCCAAATAGAGTGAAACAAAGAACTTTAATCTCAGCACACTGGGTGCAGTCAGCCTCGTGCCAGAGTCTGAGAGCACACATGGATGGGAGGGACGAGTCCTTTTAAGGTTCCTTGATTTACATAACCACTCCCTCGCTCCTCCCATTCCAAGCCCTGCTCCTTTTCTTCCTAAAAAGGTAATACAGCCTTGTTCTTGAATCCGATTGGGTTGCTCAGGGCTGGCTCTCACCTTCCTTCCCCAGTCCATGGGTTGTCTTCTCTGACCTATCAGGATGTTTCCCTGTCCCGACCGCATGGTCCCTTGGCAGTGAGCCCAGACTGGTCTCTCTGCCTTACATGCTTTCCGGCCACCTTTACACTGTAACTGTGAGAAACTGTGAGTGGACCTACAAGCAACAACCAGCAACTGCAGGCAGCCCACCAGTCCCTGACAATTAAACAAAACAACCTCCAGGCACCTCAATGTGAGGCAACCATGAAAACTAATGCTTGTAATAAAACCATCTTATTTATTTCTTACACTCAGAAATATCTAAAATCAGCTTTAAGTACAATTTGGCTCATATTTGTTAATGGGGAGTCATTACTTTCTTTACATTTCTTTGCCTCTTTGTACTTTACACAGAGCACAAATAAATTAACATTCTGCATGTTGAACAATTTAAAGTTAAGATTTGTTTGTTTGGAATTTTGCACAAAATATATCACACAGCATTTTTCCTTTGGCCCAATTCACTCTCCCTGTGATTAGGAGAGCTTATCTAAGCAAACAAATCATATGAATAACTTATAAGGAGAATGTGAAATTTAAAGCAAACAGTTGCACAGAATGCTATATGTTTACCTAGCTTCTTAGCTTCCTAAGAAATGTAATGCATTTACCTGTGTGCAGTACTTCTTAGCCTTTCAGCCTAGATTTTATTTTGGTCATTTTTATAAAGCTTTCAGGCCTCATTTATGATCTAATATTGTGCTCCCAGGATAAAGAAAGCCTTATGTTTTACATGATATTTTAGGAGTTTCAGAGTAGTATATTTCACAAGCAGTGCAATGCAGGGTTAAAGCATGATTCTGTGCTTGCAACTTCAGGTAGTACACCACAAAATATAACCTTGAAGTCTCTAAAAGATTTTGTCCTTACTATGCATGACCATTCAACTCCTGCTTAATTTTTTGGCTAAGGCAGCTCCTGCTAAGGCCTGATGTATGCTGGGGGCAGCACCATTAGGCCAAAGCCAAAGCACCAGGTAGGCAGGACAGGTGGCCAGGAAGAGCTAAAGGGCCAATATACAACCATTATCACCTGCAAATTGTTGTCTCCTTCAGCCATTATCTTTTGTCTGGCAGTCTCATCAGAATCTGCTAAATTATGGAAATGGTATAGACCAAATCTCCAAGCTGGAGAGTATAAAACATAAGCTTACCCAAAAATCTTTTGAAGTGGCTCCAACAGCAGCTGGACTGCTGAGGCTTTTATGCTTCCAGGTGTGATATAGGAGACCCCCACACCATGATGGAAGAGAAAGGATGAGCATTCTCACTGTCGGCTAGGTAACTAATTCTTTTCTTTTGCTCATAGGTACACAATATTAAGAGTTATGGGTTTTAA
This sequence comes from Oxyruncus cristatus, assembly GCA_013399855.1. NCBI lineage: Eukaryota > Metazoa > Chordata > Aves > Passeriformes > Cotingidae > Oxyruncus > Oxyruncus cristatus. The sequence continues at coordinate 5,838 of VXAY01006790.1, read as the reverse complement.
GTTATGAAACCTTATGACTTCAATGGTGAATAAGTGAATTCACATGATAGAGTAATCTGGTCAAAAGGGGATCGAGCCCATTTGTTGTATTTCTTAATGAGACCATGATATAAAGTTTAAATCACAAAGTATGTTGTCCTGAAAATTTGAGATCCAAACAGACCATGACACCGTGGGCTTTGTTTTGAAACCTTCGGCCCCATCTCCCCATGTATAAACCAAACTTTTAACACAAGTCTTCCTTAGACACACATTCCCACAAAATCAAGCACAATGTTATATACAGGCCTATTTTACTTTTTTTGTGGAAACACAGATGGTTGTTGCTGCAATGAAACTTCTCCAGAGTTGAAAGGTTAGACCAAACCTGCTTCTACAATCAGCCTTCACTATGATCCCCAGACTGGTGTGATCATGAGCAAATCACCAAATATATAGACCCTCTCTGCAGGGCATTAACCGGCCACCAGGATGTACTCTACCAGAGGGGAGAGAACGTTTCTTTTTTCAAGAGTTTAAAAAATTACAGACTCAGGCAATATAGAACTACTGCATGCTAAAAAAAATAAATGTTTCAGGCTACCCTCATCTCAATTTTACCCTTTTTCTGAAACTTACACAATGGAGTCATGTTCTTATAGATATGAAGTGAAATAAAGCACCATATCGCACATTGCCTTGATAATTCTGTAATATTTTCCATTTTTTCCTGAAAGATATGTCCCACGTTTAGTACAAGAGTACAATATGAATCCATAAAGCAAAGAATAGTATATGGTATGCATTTTTACAGGATTAACTCTTATTAAAAACTTTGTTTTAACTAATACATAAGAAGATCATTTGCATCAAAGCTCTCTAAATCATTGGAATACAAAGTAACTTCCATTTTTGGTCAAAATATTGTTTCTTTAAAAGGAAATCCATATTACTCAAAAAAAATCATAAAATACTGTCAGAGACTGAAACGGTTAATGATTTACACATTCTAGGATCATCAGGGGACTTTTGCAGGCTGGGAATGAAATGAAGACAAGATAAAACAAAAATTTAGCTATGTTAGTAAAATTTAGCTATGTTCGTGTGACTTTGCAAAATTGTAACTGCTTGAAAGAAGGTTGCTGCCCAAATGGTGGGCAATTAAGATAAAGCTAGCTTACATAAACAAAAGGGACTGTCAGGGAAAGCGGGAAAGACTTTTAGCATGTAGCATTGCAAGGGAGACAAAAGAGGGGTGGGGGAAACCTAAGCTGTTTGAAATGATAAAACTCTATGTAACTACTCTATAATAATAAGAATAGGAGTTAGGCAACCAAATGTCTATTCAGATAAGGCAGAATTCAGAAAGAGTGTATAGGATAGATAATTTTGAAACTAACTCCTTCAAATGTATAAAAAGCTGTTGTGTTTCTTTTCTCAGTGGAATGCATGGAGGGGGGGCAAAATCCCTGCATCTGCCCGGCCATAATAAAAGTGTGCTTTACATATTGTTTAAGGATTTCTTTGAATCAGGAAGAGGCGGCTGTTGGCCCATCAAAGCCCATCCCCTCTCCAATCCTGAAAGGCAGGAAAAACCCGTTTTTACCATGCCTCTCACAGGAACTCTGCGCAGGCCGGGGAGACGTTGGAGGCTCGTGGCTTGGCCTGTGACACTATCCATGGATGTAATAACTCATAACTTCTTTGAGTGTGGGGACTTCCCTCCCCCACCCCCAATGGATCAAGGCCACCACTTCAACTGACAGACATGGAAGCTGCAACTAACAAGTTCCATTGCTGGACCCCGTGGGTGGTGACTTTATATATATTTCCACTCTCATCTTTTCTTTACCTTACTCTCCCTTACCCTTATCCTGTCTTTCCTTTCTCTCCCTTATGCATTTTCCCTAAAGGTTATCTTTATGCCATATTGCTATAGATGGATATAGATGATAACACCCAAAATGGCAACATACTTGTTTGCCTTTGAAATAAAGTTGTTCTGAAATAAACCCTACATATATATATTTTCAGACACCGATTATTCAGTGTCGTTTCACTCTGATCCACCCCAAGAGATTTATCAATAAGAACCTGGGTTACACCCCCCACCCCCTTTCTGGGGCAGGTCATAACAAATACAAATATAGCCACTGAGATGGTAAGAACATGTTTGTATCATCTACTCGGTTTTAAAAATAAGTGAAACTTGAAGCTTGTAATTCTTTAGTGGGAGTTTAGGTAGCAATTAAAATCATACACAATTGGAAAGAAAACATGCTGATAAAGCCATCTGCATTACATTAGAGAAAACAGTACTTCTGAATATTGACTCTTTGTGAGTCTATAAAAAATTGCAATATATAGACAAACAAAAAAAAATAAACCCAAAGGAGTTGGTGATTCTTTGTGATTCTTTAATTGGGTGGCACTGTACTAAGGCTTTGTCAGCCTAAGGCTGATAATAAACTGTATTTGGAGATCAAAAGACATACTAAAATTTGCAAAAATTGCAATTCAATGGTGCTGAATTAAAACTATTTTTACTCCTATCTTCGGCTTTTCTAGAAGTCTGTAAGGGAACAGAACTGGATCCAATGTCTTTTTTTATATAGCCACACAAAAGAAAGTATAATACTAGACATACATAAATATGTAATTTCTCTGTGCTTTCTCAAGTCTGTCCCTTAGGTCAATGCTCAATAAACCATCCTGTTTCTTCCCACAGACTGATCTTGTGGTTAAGCCAGAAGCAACAGTAAAGAAAACATTTCCAGCCCTCCTTAACTGCATGGAGTGTCACACGTCCTGCACTTTGGTCATAACAACTCGATAGACATTATAGGCTTGGGAAGAGTGGCTGGAAAGCTGCCCAGTCGAAAAGGACTTGGAGGTGACGGACAGCCAGCTGGAACATGAGCCAGTAGTGTGCCCAGGTGGGCAAAAAGGTCAATGGCATCCTGGCCTGTATCAGAAATAGTGTGGCCAGGGGTGGCTTCTGTTAGAAGTTGCTAGAAGCTTCCCCTGTCCCATGGAGCCAATGCCAGCCAGCTCCAGGACGGGCTTCCTGCTGCTGGCCAAGGCCAAGCCAATCAGGAGCAATAGTAATGCCTCTGTGATAACATATTTAAGAACAGAAAGGTTGTTGCGCAGAAAGAATTCCAGCCAGGGAAGAGCGGAGTGAGAACATGGGAACAACAAGGTAGACACCAAGGTC
>VXAY01006789.1:46357-60099 GCA_013399855.1 Oxyruncus cristatus | reverse complement strand
GTGTCTGTGGGGTCTGTGTGAGGTGTGTCTGTAGGGTCTGCATCGGAGCAGGGCTCAGTCCAGGGTCTGTTACCTGCTATGGGGTCCCCCAAAGGCCCCTATTCCCCAGGGCTCCCTAAAGATCCCCATTCCCCGGGCCCCTCGAGGCCCCTCATTCCCAAGGTTCCCCCTCAGGGCCCCCCTTTTTCCCAGGCACTGCCTGTGGCTGCAGATCCCAGGGCTCCTCCCACTGCAATTCCCCTTTTCCCAGCGCAGTACCAGGACCCTCCGCTCCATGTGGAATGTCAGGGGCTCCTGGGGGGGCTGAGGGGGGTCTGGAGGAGTTTGGGGTGAAGGAAAACCCCCAAGTCCCTCGGGATTTCAGTGTGGGAGTGAGAAGGTTTGATGCAGAGCCAAGGTGGGAATGAGTCAGTAATTAGTGCCTGGGCTAATTGGGGGAGCTCCTTAGGACTGGCAGGGACAGAGCGGGGTTGGCGTGGCCGGGGATTCCCGGTCCTGCATCCAGGGGAGGCCCAGCACCTTCCAGCAGGGAATTCTGGCTGCTGGGAATTCTGTCAGCCCTGGTTAGCGCAATAGGTGAATAATTAATTAATGGGATCAATTCTCTGTTAATTAATTACGAACTGGGGTGAGCTCATTAAGGCTGGCAGGGCTGGATATTCCCAGTCCTGGGTGCAGGGAAGGCAGAGCCCCTTCCAGCCGGGAATTCTGCCTGCTGGGAATTCCGTCAGAGCAGGGCCCGCCCCGTTAGCACAGTATGTGAATAAACAATGAGATGGATTAGCTGTTAGTTAATTACCTTAGTTAAATTAACAAACCCCATTTAATTAAGGGGCCCCAGTTGGGCCGTACCTGTGTGGGTTCTGAGGGGTCACCGTGTCCTGAGGGCTCTGCTGGTGCCATCCCTCGCTCTGGGGGCTCCGGGAATTCCAGGATCCGGACTGGTTGGGTCGGGATGGACCTTCCCACGCCGTTCCCTGGCCATGGGGTCCTGGTAGGCCCCAGTGCCACGCAGCATTTTTGGGTTTCTGTGTCCGTCACCCAAAATTCCAGGTGTGCTCATGTCCATCAGAAATTCCCTGAGCCTGGGGCTCTCCCACGGCACCTTCCCGGGGCTGCTGGAGGGTCCATGCTGGGTGTTTGAGCACCTGCCCAGGTGACCTTGGAGTGATCCCTTCATTCCTTCTTCCCTCTGTTCCCAAAGGAGCCGGGCAGTGGCTGTCGCCTCCCTCAGGGCTGCGGGATTAGATTCCTTAGGTGTGTCTGAGGGGGAAAACAAGGAATTTTAATGGATTCCAGCCTGAGGAGCTGGTGGGGCTGTCACGTGTGACTGATGATCCAGAGCCCCAAATTCCACCCCGATGCGACAAAGGAAAATCTCGGGGAGGTTGCACCCGTTCCTGAGCTTTTCCGTCTGCCCCATTTGCTGGAAAAATGCCTGAAGAATGGAAAGCAGTAGGGCAGGACATGGGTGGGGAGGATGGCAGGGATGCAGGAGCTTGGGTGCCAGTGCCCTGGCTGGATCGGCCCCTCGGCTCTGCAGCTGGGTGCTCCAGGGATTGGGGTGCTCCAGGGATTGGGGTGTTGATGGAGTGGGGTTTATGGATTATGGAATCCCCGGGTATTCTCCCACCCTCACGCCCTCCTTTACCTGCCCTCTGAGGGAGGGGGATGGCCAGGAATTCCGTAAGGAATGAGGGAGAGAAGTTTAGGGCTGGGAATTGCTCGGAGCAGGATCCCGGAGGGTTTGTGAGGGAGGAAATCCGGGGGCTGCTGCTCCTGCGGCCGAGCAAAGTCCCGCAGGGAACGGGCAGTTCTGCCGTTCCCATTCCCGTGCGCTGGAGCCGAACAGGGACACGGTTAAATCGGCTTTCCTGGGAATTATCCCACCTGGAGTTGGCCGGGAATGCCGGGGGGGCTGGATGGGGATGAGCTGGAATCCACTGACCTCCCGCCGCGTCCTTGGCGTGTCCGGGCGTTGCTGTGGCTACGGAGCATCGATCCCGTGCCGGATCCTCCCGGAGCTGGGATTGCGCTGGAGGGACCCGCGGGGGCTGCGGTGCCGCGGAGCCGCCGGGAGGGCGCAGAATCCAGCGGCTCAGCCGGGTCCTAGTGCCGGGATCAGCCCCACCTGGAGCGGGGGGGCCGGGGGGGCTCAGCCTGGAGCAAAGGAGGCTCAGGGGGGACCTTCTGGCTCTGCAACTCCCTGACAGGAGGGGGGAGCCGGGGGGGGTCGGGCTCTGCTCCCAGGGAACGAGGGACAGGAGGAGAGGGAACGGCCTCCAGCTGGGCCAGGGGAGGGGCAGTTGGATATGGGAAAAATTCCTCCTGGAAAGGGCTGTGCAGCCCTGGCACAGGGGTGGAAACACAATCCCCGAGGGGATTTACCAGCCCTGTGGATGTGGCACTTGGGGATGTGGTCAGGGGTGGCCCTGGCAGTGATGGGGGGTGGGTGGACTTGGGGGTCTCAGAGGGGTTTTTTACCCTTCCATAATTCCGTGGAAACCAGGGTGTGATCCCTGCAGGGAGTGCAGTGCTGGCCTCGGTGACACTGTGTCCCCCCTCAGGTAGTTCCCAAGTGACCTGGCTGAGGAACTTCATTTCGGGTGCTGGTTGTCCCTAATTTGGGGGGGCTGGTGAAGGCCCTGCATCCCTGAGCTCTGTGGCAGGAGAGGGACTTTGGACAAGGGCCTGGAGGGACAGGACACAGGGAATGGCTTCCCACTGCCAGAGGGCAGAGTTATATGGGATATGGGGAAGGAATTCCTGGCTGTGAGGGTGGGGAGACCCTGGCCCAGGTTGCCCATAGAAGCTGTGGCTGCCCCTGGATCCCTGGAAGTGTCCAAGGCCAGGTTGGAGCAGCCTGGGCCAGTGGAAGGTGTCCTTGCCCATGGCAGGGGTGGGACTGGATGGACTTCAAGGTCCCTTTCCACCCAAACCATTCCACGATTCCATCATTCTGTGATTCCCCTCCTCAGGCAGAGCAGAGCCCAGGCTGAATTTTGGGGTCCCTGAGGGGCGTGCAGGGCTTAGAGAGGAATTAAAAGAGTCTCATCAAAATTGATTATTAATGACACAATAACAGCTGAACCCCAAGTGCTGGTTTACAATTTCTCTCCTGAACTGAGTTTTCTGGTAAACTCAGCTGATCCCAACCCCAAAGTCCACGTTGTGAGGGAATCTCACTGGGGGCTGGGTGTGTGAAATGTATACAAACGCAATAAGGTGGAATTTTGTCTTGTGCTGGACAAATAGTGGGAGATTCTAAGGGGTTTTAACCTCCTGCTCCGTGTGCTCCATGAGCTGGGGGTGTTCCAGCTGGATTTATCCCAGATCCCAGGGAAAAGTGGAGCCTCAGGTGGGATGTTTTGGGGCTCTTTTCATCTGTGATGACGAGTTACAGGGAGAGTTTGGGCACAAGAAAATCCGTGTGGGTCCTACAGAGCAGTGGCTGGAGCGGTGCGTGGGGAGATCCGTGTCCTGGGAAGTGGAGTGGAGATCCCTGGAGGTGGGATGGGTGGCACTGGGAGCCCCTGGAGGTCTGTGACACCTCCTGCTTCCTCCCAGGATCGCCCCAAGCTCGGCCAGGTGTGACCCCGGTGTGTGGAGGATGCTCCAGGCTGCTCCAGCCTGGTCTCCGTCCCAGCCCGTGGCTCCAGAGACTCTCTGAGTGGCAGTGGGATCACACGGCAGCACTTGGGGTACGTGGTGTTCCTGATAAATGCCCACCTGCCTGGGAAGGGGCTGGGCTGGGGTCCTGCTCCCTGTGACAGTCCCAGCCCCGCCGTGTCCCCCCCTGCTCAGAACACCAGTACAGATATTTCCAAGGACTGATCACAAGGTGGTCCATGTTTCCATGGAAAATGGGACACTGGAGTTTCTGGGAGCCTCAGGAAGGTTTTTTCACCCTGGGGATTTCTGTGGCTGGAGCAGCAGCTCATCCTGATGTGGCTCTGCCTGAGTCTGGGTTAAAAAAGGAATTGTTTCCCTCTGCACGGAGCAGGTTTGGGCCCAGGTCTGCAGGTTGTGCCGAGGCTGGAGCAGCCAAAGCCCCTTGGGGTGCGCCTGGAGTGCCCTGGAGCACCTCACAGTGCGTTAAGAATTCCCAGAACTTCCCACATCCCTGTGGTTCCAGCAGTAATAAAGCTCCTCTCCCACCCTGGCTTCTTGTCCTGGGCTCAGGATCCTTGTGGGTCCCTTCCAGCTCAGGGCATTCCATGATTCCTTCCCTCAAGGGTTCATGTCCATGCACAGTCCAGGCCATAAATAAACCAGGAGATGGTGAGTGGTGTTTGTGACTTCGTTATGTAGAGAAATGGGATCTCCCTGGTGGTGCCAATGGGATACCCATCAAAACAGGGATTTAATGTCATTTCCATGACTTATTTCCAAAGGCTCTTGGGTTTTTTTGTGTTTATACCCAATTTAGTGTGGCTTTAGGAATTCCCATTGCACAGGGAATGTTGGGACATGTGTGGGCTTGTGGTCCAAGGGTGTGGGGGCCACCCAGCGCTGCAGCCGAGCACCCTCTGAAGGTCCCTGAGGGGTCTCCAAGGTTTGAGTTCCAGTTTAGCTCCAAGTGACCTAAAACTGGGGCTTTCCCCAATTTCTGGCAGCATCTGTCCAGGCTGAGAGGCTCCACTTAGCCAGGGAATCCCTGTCCTTTGGGGTCACCTGGGCCTGGATTGGGATGGAAAACGGGTTTGGGTTTTCACAGTGATGGAGTCGCCATCCCTGGAGAGGTTCAGGTTGGATATTGGGAGAATTCCTCCTGGAAAGGGCTGTCCAGCCCTGGCCCAGCTGCCCAGGGCAGGGGGGAGTCCCCGTCCCTGGGGGGATTTAACAGCCCTGTGGATGTGGCACTTGGGGACACGGTCGAGGGTGGCCTGTCAGTGCTGGGGGAGCAGGTGGACTTGAGGGTCTCAGAGTGATTTTCCAGCCTAAGGGATTCCATAGTTCTGTAATTCCGTGGCTATTTTCAGCACAGGTTGCTCAGCGAAGCTGTGGCTGCCCCTGGATCCCTGGAAGTGTCCAAGGCCAGGTTGGACAGGGCTTGGAGCAACCTGGGCTAATGGAAGGTGTCCCTGCCCATGGCAGGGGGTGGTACTGGGTGGTCATTAAGGTCCCTTCCAACCCAAACCTCCCATGATCCTGTGCAGTTGTGTTTCGTTGGGAAAAATTGCCTGTTAAACCTAAATTCAGATTTAATGTGGAAAACTCTGACTGGGGAGGAGGGAGAAGGAGCCGTGTGGTGTTTATTTTTAAACAACTGCTCTTCTACTCCACCTGGGAGCAAAGCCTGGCTGGGATTTCCTGGTATTCTCCTTGTTTTGGGTCTGTCCTGCTGTTCCCAGGGCTCTGTGGGAAGAGCAGTGGTGAGTTCCCATCCTCTGGGGGGGTGGTATCCCAGGCCCCCCCGTTCCTGGAGCTGCAGGAGCGCTCACCCATCCTCCCTGTCTGAATTCCTCATGAAATTCTGTGGCTCTTTCCATGTTTTCCTTGCACTTGGAGGAAGGTTTCTTTAATTCGAGTTCCCTCTTGGCATTCCAGCCTCTCCTTGGAACACAACTGCCGTGGGGTGAGCACCCTCCAAATGTTTGTGCATGAGGCCCAGGGCTGTGTCCCTGGATCTGGGGCTGGCTGCAGGGGAGAGGAACAGCAGAAATCCTTTAGAGTTTAGAAATTAGGAAGAAATTCCTCCCTGTGAGGGTGGGAGGACCCGGCACAGGTTGCCCAGAGAGGCTGTGGCTGCCCCTGGATCCCTGGAAATGTCCAAGGCCAGGTTGGACAGGGCTTGGAGCAACCTGGGCTAGCGGAAGGTGTCCCTGCCCATGGCAGGGGGTGGAGTGGGATGGGCTCTAACGTCCCTTCCCACCCAAACCATTCCATGGTTCTATAAACAGGTGACAGAGGTGGTATTTCTTCCCAGATTCCCAGTGAAGTGGTTTCCGATGCCAGAGGAGGTTCTTCCCTCTGGGGATAAAATCACTCAGTTTTTTTAAAAGGGAAAATTTTTGGCTTAATACTTACCATGGAATCACAGAATGCTTTGGTTGGGAAGAGACCTTAAATCCCAATGATTCCACCCCTGCCATGGGCAAGGACACCTTCCACTATCCCAGGCTACTCCAAGCCTTGGACACTCCCAGGGGTGGGGAAGATACTAGAGAGGACCCTGTGGATCCTGAGTGGAGCAGGGAGGCCCAGCATGTGCTGGGCCTGGGAGAGACAGGAGGGGGAGCCTGAGGGAAGGGGGTGTTTGTTTTGGGGTCTCTTTGTCCCACAGCCGTTGGGTCTGGCTGCCACAGGACCAGGACACCCCCCACTCCCACTCCACATTTGTACTGGGTGTTCAGCTGGTTTGGGTACGTTTCACTCACTTTTTGTTTGGACAGTGCAGGCTTTGGCACTGAGTGTCCTGGTTGTCCCTGGAGCTGAGGGGAAAGGGAAGGAGCTTGTCCTGTTTGTAGCTTTGTGGAGACTTCTGGGTGGATTTTGTGTGTGTGACGTTTCCCTTAAAGGAGCATGGAGAGGGGGAGCAGCCGGAGCTCTGGTGACCAGCGGGTGTCTGGGGTGGCTCTGCTTGAGTTCTTGGTGGTTCCAGTGAGAAATTCCCATTTTCCAGCCGGGTTTGGTGTTGTTTATCCCAGTGGTGTGTTGTTAAAGCTCATTCCCTTCAATACCATTGCTGTGTCCTCAGTGGCCACCAGTGTCATCCTGGCCTTCTTCTCCCTGAGTGTGCCATGCTTGGTGCCATGTCTGCTTTTCTGGGGCACATCCATGGTTTTCTCACTGTTCTCCTGGCTCCTGGAGCCACGTTCCAGCTCAGGTGTCGGTGTTGGGTCACATGTCCTGCCTGGAGGAGGCTGAGGGGAGACTCACAAGGGGCAACTCCAACCTCTGCTCTGGGGGGACCAGGGACAAGACCCAGGGAAGGGCTGGAGCTGTGCCAGGGCAGGCTCAGGTTGGATCTCAGGAAAAGGTTCTTCCCCCAGAGGCTGGTTGGCACTGACCAGGCTCCCCAGGGCAGTGGGCACAGCCCCGAGGCTGCCAGAGCTCCAGGAGGGTTTGGACAACGCTCTGAGGGACAGGGGGGGATTGTTGGGGTGTCCTGGGCAGGGCCGGGGGTTGGATTTGGATGATCCTTGGGAGTCCCTTCCCGCTCAGGATATTCCATGGCTCGGCTGTTTGGGGGTGGTTCCGTGTGCCGGGGTCCCGGGGACACACTGGGCACAGGATCCTGGGATGGGGGTGTCAGGCAGTGGCCGGTCCTGGTGGCTCCCGAAGCCGCCTTAGCCCGATCAGCGCCAGGGGCGTTAATTTGGGATCTGTCAGCTCAGCCAGGAACAGGACAGTTAGTGATTGTTTACAACGCCCCTGATTAACCCCTGGGGCTCCGCTCACCGGCACCTGGGGGGAGGTTGGCACAGACCCCGCTCCGAGGGGCTGTTTTTCCTTAAATTCCGCTGTGGAGGGAAGAGCAGGACGTGGCTGGGGGGGACAAGGCTCGGCTGTGTGCGGGAACGAGCCTGCGGTGACGGCCGGGGGGAATTCGGGGTGTCCCTGGCCGGTGCCCCCAGCGGGAGGAGGCTTGGAATGCCGTGGGAGCCGTGGCCGTGCCCTGGCCGTGCCTGCTCCTGCTCCTGCTCCTGCTCCTGCTCCTGCTCCTGCTCCTGCTCCTGCTCCTGCTCCTGCTCCTGCTCCTGCGGGGAGCGTTAGGACCCAGCGAGCCGCCGGCGCGGTGACAAGTCTGGAGCAGCACTGGCGCAGAGTGGCTCCATCGGCAGCGCTGGAATTCTCTGTATCCCTCCCTCGGAGCATCCTCGCCCAGAAAAGGGCTTTTCCCCCTCTGTGCCGCCCGGCAGAGCCCCGGGAGGGGGGGGACATGCACGGGAATGCTGGGATCGGCCGGGACGCTGGGAAGCGCCGCTGGATGAGCTGAGAGCGTGTGCTGGGATTCGGGAATCTCGGGAGCAGCATGGCCCAGGGCAGGAGGCACGCGTCCGGCCGGGTAAGGGGGGCTCGCCGGCTCCTATCGCGACCGATCGCGGTGCTGTGACAGCGAAAATCGCCCGGTTTGTGCTGAAATCTCGATTGTGCTCCCTGCGCTCCCGCATCCCTGGAATGTGGCACCTCCCTCGCTGACAATAATGCTGGGGGGTGGATGCTCCGGGCTGCACCAGGGCCGTGTCCCTTGGCCGGAGTTACCTGCCCGTGCGGGGAATTAATCTCGGCTCATTCCCCCGGTTAAATACCCCGGCTAATCACCCCGGCATCGCGGCACAGCCTTCCCGGGCTCGGGCACAGCCTTCCCGGGGCTGCTCAGCACAAAGATTCCGGGTGTTTTCCTCCCTGCGGCGGGTGTTCCCTCCCTCCGGGCCGGTTTTCCAGGCTGCACGGAGCGGCGCCGGAGCTTCCGCGGGCCTGGCAAGCGCTTCCAGGTTTTTCCGTATTGCAGCTGCCCCTGGGCTGTGCGGTGCCAGCGGCCCCCCCGGCCGGGCCTTTCCCGGGAGTTTCTGTCCCTGCCGCCGCGGTGACATTGTGTCCCGGGCCCCGCTGGGCACCGGCAGCGCGTTTGGGCCTCTCTGTGCCAACTTGGCAGAGGGACTCCAGGCTGGAGCCGGGGAGGGCAGACCCTTCCCAGCGCTCTGTGGGACCCCCGGGCCCCCGTGGGCACCCCCGCTGTGGGATGTGCCAGGCCTGGAGCCGGTAGGATTTGGGCTGTGGATGAAGGGATTTGGCTGCCGAGGGAGCAGCTGCCACTTGGGAAAGGCTCCGGGCTGGGAAGTTGCTTTGCCCACCCTGGGAGGGGCTGTGGGGGCAGGTAGGGGGCTTGACTACCTGCCCCCCAAACCTCCCTGTGTTCCATGGGCGAGTGGGATGGAGGGGGTGGAATTCCAGGCTGAGTCCTGGCAGCTCCGTCGGGACACCGCAGTGGCTGTCGGTGCCCGGGGGTTCAGGGGCTCCCAGGGGGTGGGGGCACAGGGAAGGAGCCGGGCACTGGCTCCAAGGGCCCATGGAGACATGGCTCGATCTGTGGGAGCAGCAGCAGGACTGGGAGTGCCAGGGCAGCGTGGCACACTGCAGGCAGGGCACTGTGAGCAGGTTATCCGTGTTTAGCTCACATGGATTTTGGAATGGGCACTGCAGGCACTGAGGCTGTGCCAGCCCTTCCTGGGGCTGGAGCCACTGGCTGCTCTGGCTGTGTGCCTGGAGGGGTTTGGGGACACTGTGCCCTATGTCACAGTGTCCAGAGACACCCACACCCTCCCCATTTGGCTTCGTGCTCCCCGGCTGGAATGCAGTGCCACCATGGTGGTGGGAACCTCATCCTGGTGCCATCATGGGATGCTGGGGCTGCTCTCAATCCCGGGGTGATCCCTCCTTCCCATGGGGATGGGGTGGCAGTGCCACATGCCATCGACTCTCTGCTGACCAGGCTTAAACCCAGAACTATTTCCAAGTCTTTCCCTGTTCCAGCCATGCTGGGTCACACCTGGAATTTGGATCTCATCAGAGGTGGCTGCTGGGCTAGGATTCTCCTGAAACTTTTGATCTGAGCTCTGAGTGACAGTTTGAGGCTCAGTTAGTCTCACCTGCCCGCTGAGCCTGGCTGCTGCAGGAATACACTGAATATTCCCGGGTGATCCGCTGTGGTGGAGCAAACACTGACACCGTCATGCTCAGAGGAAACATGGGAATGACCCAAATCGCTGGGAATTCATCCCCTTTTCAGTGGCTCAGAACCAGGATCTCCACACAGAGGAGCAGACGGTCTGTGGATGTGTGTAATGCTTCAAAAAGGGGGAAAATGAAAAATCTGGATTTCAGAGTGGTGCCAGGCGGGAAGTTGTGGGGAGCAGTGTCCTGGTGGCAGTACAGCCACAGGCTCGTTCCTCACCTGGAGCGGGTGTCCTCCTGGGCCGGTGGGTTTATCCAGCCTGGGACTGTCCTGCCGGGATCTGCCCAGGTGGTGGCGGCTGCTCCGGAGGCTCCACGTTCCTGGGTGCTGCCATGGCTGCCCCGTCCCCACCACCTGCCCTGTGTCCCCCTCGGACCTCCCCACCTGACCCCTGGTGCCCAGGGGGGTGACCGTGGGTGCAGCAGCGCTGCCTCCACCAGGACCCCCCAGATTTCTCATTTCCTGGGATTTAGGAGCTTGTTCCCTCTCTGTGTGACGGGGCTGTCACCGTGAGTGCCCCCAGCCCTTCTCTCTTCCCGTGTGTTCCCACAGCTCTGCTCCTTCATCCTCTTCCCTCACCACGCTCAGGACTGGGGTATCCACAGCCCTGGGGTGTCCCACTGGGAAGGTCAGAGTGGCAGAGGGGATCCATGAGGAGCTGGCACATCCCTGGAGACCCCGGGAAGTTCCAGGCTGTGTCCCTGGTGCTGTGGGGCTGCTGTGCCCTGGTGTCCCTAGGGATGGCTGTCCCCATGTTTGGGGGCTGCCCCTCCCTGCTCCTCCCTCGGCAGCCGGACAGGGATGCCAGGAGTGCCCACAGGTGGGCACTGGGCTCTGTCCTCCCATCCCTCCTGGAGGGGCCATCGGGTCTACAGCAGGCTGGGAAGGTGGGTGGGAATGCCCATCCCACCTGCTTCCAGCCTGGACAGCTCCTCCTGGGTTTTTTGGTGTTGTTTTGAATCTTCATGGGAATTCCAGTCGGGGATTTATCCCTTGGATAGGAGCTGTCCTTACGTCAGAGCAGCACACTGGGCCCATGGACTGATTTCTGATTAGCTGGAATCAAAAGGTGGAGACCCACTGCCTTGTCGGATGGGATGGGATGGGATGGGATGGGATGGGATGGGATGGGATGGGATGGGAGGGGAGAGTTCTGTGCTCTCCTGCTTTCCCAGATGTGAAGGACTCGGGAAATGTTTCTGTGAAATTGGTGCTGGTTGGCAACTGTCCCACCAGAGACAGGCTGGGAGGGTTGGGAATGTCCTCCCTGGAGGGAAGAAAGCTCTGGAAGGACCTTAGAGCCCCTCCCAGTGCCTAAAGGGGCTCCAGGAGAGCTGGAGAGGGACTTGGGACAAGACATGGAGGGACAGGACAATTGGGAATGGCTTGCCACTGCCAGAAGTGTCCATGGGGTTTGGAGTGTCTCATACTCTGATGGATCCTACCTGGCTGCAGGTGCCCCTGGGAAACAGAAACAAGCAGGGATGAAAACTTCTGATGTTGCTGAGCAGGAACTTCTCATTTAACTGGGAATTCTGGCTTTTCCTTTGGGTTTTTCTTTGGGCTTCTTATTTTCTTGGAGCTCTGCTCTCACTTTCCATAACACGTGGGACATGATTTTCCAGGTGCAGGATGCTGCTGCAGCCCTGGCAGCTGGGAGGAGCCAGAACCTGGGGAGACGTTTGGGTCTGGAGCATAAATTTTGCCTTTGAGGTTTTGGGTTTGTTTGTTGGGTGATGGATTTTGGGTTTTAACACGAGAGTATTTTGTGCCTTTGGTTCCTCCCGGTTGTGTTTGGTTCCTACGGGTTGTATTTGCATGAAACGTGGAATTCAGGCTTGTGGAAAACTGACATCCCTGGCTTTAGCCACAGAACTCCCCAAACACGGTGGGTTCACTCAGCATTCCCACCCCGGGCAGTGACGTGCAAGGGGAGAGGATGGTTTGTTGGGGATCCAGGAACTTCCACAATTGCCTTGGTTCTTCCACAGGCTGAGAATTCCCTGAATCTCCCAAACCCCCCGTGGTGTCCCGCTGTGGCTGAGGTTTGTCCCCACATCCATCGTCTCCGCAGGGCCCTTCCTGGCCATTCCCTGCTGCGCTGGGTGAAAGAGCCTCTGTCTTCCTGGGATAAAGGATGGATTCTTCCACTGAAACTGGGCCAGGAGTGGCCAAAACTTGATACTTCTGCCCAATGCCCAGAACCAGTGACACACAGGGTGTGGGAAATGCCAAACTGGCCCCGTTTGAGGACCACTGGGAGGGTCGGGGTGAGCGGGAGATGGAGCTGAGCGGGGCAGGGAACACCCCCATTCCCTCTGGGATAGGGGCACTGGGAGTGAAAGGTGTCAAAGTTTGAGGAGGGGGCTCCAAGACAGCAGGAGAGGGGCTTTGGACACGGGATGGAGTGACAGGACAAGGGGGAATGACTTCACACCAGGAAAGGGGAAATTTAAATGGATGTTGGAGAGAAATTCTCCTCTGAGGGTGGGGAGGCCCTGGCACAGGTTGCCCAGAGCAGCTGTGGCTGCCCCTGGATCCCTGGAAGTGTCCAAGGCCAGGTTGGACGGGGCTTGGAGCAAGGTGGCATAGTGAAAGGTGTCCATGCCCATGGCAGGGGGTGGGACTGGGTGGAATTTAAGGTCCCTTCCAACCCAAACCATCCTGGGATTCTGTGATTTCACTCGGGCTGGTTTCAGAGAAGGCATTGATGGTGGATCCCAACAAACTTCCCTATGACTTCCATGATCCTGAGGGTCTCCAGTACCCCCTGGAGTTCCTCACACCCTTCACCTCGTGGCTGCTCTAAGAGCATTGATGACCTGGGTAACCCCACCTGGACCCAGGAACAACCTGGGACGGCACACCTGGAATGTGATGGTGCCACTGGAATGTGAGTGGGGATTAATGTTTAGGATGGAATCGTGGAATCACAGAATGGGTGAGATTGGAAAAGCCTCTGAGACCCCTGAGACCAGTCACTCCCCAAGGCCACCCCGACCACGTCCCCAAGTGCCACATCCACAGGGCTGATAAATCCCCCCAGGGACGGGGACTCCCCCCTGCCCTGGGCAGCTGTGCCAGGGCTGCACAGCCCTTTCCAGGAGGAATTTTCCCCATATCCAACCTGAGCCTCCCCTGGCACAGCTTGAGGCTGTTTCCTCTGTCCTGGATAGTGACACTCACACCTGGAAAGCCGGATGACCACAATCCCTGGTGGGATACCCCGAGTTGGGCATGGGGGGTCCCAGGGACATCAGATCCCCCAAAATCCCCACAGTCTGAAGGGAAGGGACAGTGACCCATGTCAGAAATGGGCTGTCTGCTCCTGGGCAGGGAATTCCCAGGCTGGAGAGCCGTGAGCAGTGCTGATACAATATCCTAGGGTGGAGCAAGGTAAGGCCATGAACTGTGCTGCTCTCGGCTGCTTCACTGTGGGTTTTTTCCCCCCTAAGGCTTCTAAAATTGCTATAAAAATGTTATGAAAGGTCATAAATGGGGTTTGTGTGTCCGGTGTGAGCACTGCTGGGGGTCGTGCCGTGGTTTGTGGTTCCTGTCCGGGAGCTGTAACGGAAGGAGTCGCCCTTGGCTGGCTCCCAGAGCAGAGGGGACGGAGCCCTCGGGCCGCGCTGCTGCGGGGCGATGGGACGTCCCCCGTGTCCCCGGGTCTGTCCCCGCTCTCACGCTGTTCTCCCCCTTCCACAGGCCTCCAGCACGCCCAGGATGAGCGCGGAAGGCGGGAGCAGGCCCCTCAAGGTGGGCTCCCGCGTGGAGGTCATCGGGAAGGGGCACCGCGGCACCGTGGCCTACGTGGGGGCCACCCTGTTCGCCACGGGCAAGTGGGTCGGGGTCATCCTGGACGAGCCCCGGGGCAAGAACGACGGGACGGTGCAGGGCAGGAAGTACTTCAGCTGCGAGGAGAACCACGGCATCTTCGTGCGCCAGTCACAGGTGCGGCGGCTGCGCCCGGCATCCGGGGGGTCTGCTTCCTGGGATCTGGGGGGTCTGCTTCCTGGGATCTGGGGGGTCTGCTTCCTGGGATCCGGGGGGTCTGCTTCCT
>VXAY01006789.1:33464-46150 GCA_013399855.1 Oxyruncus cristatus | reverse complement strand
TGCTTCCCGGCATCCGGGGGATCTGCTTCCCGGGATCCGTGGGGTCTGCTTCCCGGGATCCGGGGGGTCTGCTTCCCGGCATCCAGGGGATCTGCTTCCTGGGATCTGGGGGATCTGCTTCCCGGCAGCCAGGGGATCTGCTTCCTGGGATCCAGGGGGATCTGCTTCCCAGGATCAGGGGCGGGGGGGATCTGCTTCCCGGGATCCGGGGGGAACTGCTCCTGGGATCCGGGGGGATCTGCTTCCTGGGATCCTGGGGACAGCTGCTCCTGGGATCCTCGGGGGAAACTGCTCCTGGGATCCTGGGAGGATCTGCTTCCTGAGATTTGCTTCCTGGGATCCTCAGTGTCTTTTGGTGGGCCCCACTTGCCAGGATACTCGGTGTCCCTCAGAGGGCTCTGCTTCCCAGTGTGGCCAGCAGGAACAGGGAGGTGATTCTGCCCCTGGACTCGGCGCTGGTGAGGCCACCCCTGGAGTGCTGTGTCCAGTTCTGGGCCCCTCAGTTCAGGAGGGATATTGAGGGGCTGGAGCAGGTGCAGAGGAGAGCAACGAGGCTGGTGAAGGGACTTGAGCACAAGTCCTATGAGGAGAGGCTGAAGGAGCTGGGGTTGTTTAGCCTGGAGAAGAGAAGGCTCAGGGGAGACCTCATCGCTCTCTACAACTCCCTGAGAGGAGGTTGTAGCCAGGTGGGGGTTGGTCTCTTCTCCCAGGCAACCAGCAGTAAAGAGGCATGGCCTTAAGCTGTGCCAGGGGAGGTTTAGGTTAGATATCAGAAAGAAATTCTTTACAGAGAGAGTAATCAGCCATTGGAATGGGCTGCGCAGGGAAGTGGTGGATTCTCCATCCCTGGAGGTTTTCAAGACGAGGCTGGACGTGGCACTTAATGCCATAGTCTGGTAACTGCAGTGGTGTTGGATCAAGGGTTGGACTTGATGATCTCCGAGGTCCTTTCCAACCTGTCTGATTCTATGATTCTGTGATCCTTGGTGTCCTTCAGTGGGCTCCACTTCCCAGGATCCTTGTTGGGCTCTGCTTCCCAGGATCCTCAGGTGCTCATTAAATAGAGGAAAACAGCCCTTCCCACCGGGCTGGGGAGAGAGGAACCAGTTTCCATTGCTCCCAGGGACGTGGGTTTCTGGGACTCCCCGTCTCCATGTGGGAGGGAGCAGCACACTCCAGGCGAGTGGAACCTCAGCTGGGGCTGGGGCCAGGCCCCTCCACACGAATCCTTGAGGTCTTGGTCAGCCCGTGGGGTTGTTGGGGGGTATTTCCAGGGGAATTGGGTGAAAACAGCCTGGTGAATTCCAAAGGGTTTTATTCGGCCTCCCAATGAAGTTCCCAGCCTGGAGTTACCTCCTGGAGCAGCTGGAGTTTGGGATCGATCTCGTTGTTTACCTGGAAGCAGAGCCAGGGAATTTTAATTGAACTGTGTTGACCTGGAAGTAGATAAAACACCCTGGGTGGGAGCAGCTGCTGGCTCTGCTGCCCCTGGGCTGCAGCAGGAACAGGAGCTCTCCGGGACAAACTCCTTCCAGGCCGATTCCCTGTGTCACCTTCCCAAGGCAGAGGTGGCACTGGAGCCCCCAGCTCCGAGTGTCCCCAGCCCCATGTCCCAGCCAGATCCTGTCCCCCTCCCTGGAAAAAGGGGCTGCTTTGTACCCCAGCCCATGGCGTCTCCAGCTCTTCCCGCTGTCCTGGACCCTCCTGCTGCACCTCCAGGCCCTGCTGGGACCTTGGCACTGGGTGACACGTGGACCTGACTCCCTTGTCCACCACCGGCCTCGCCTGCCAGCTGGGAAAGACTTCCAGGGCTTTTCCGGGAAAATGTTGGGTCTGCAGGACCAGGAGGGTCGGGGGGTGCTGAGCACAAGGCTCGGGGATGGTCTGGATAGGTCTGGGATGCTGCTCCGCAGTTCATCCCATGGATTTCATCCACAAGGACGTTGCACAAGGCTTGGAGCAGCCTGGTCAGTGGGAGGTGTCCCTGCCCATGGCAGGGAGTGGGACTGGCTGGGATTTAAGTTCCTTCCCAACTCATCCCAGTCTGGGATTCTGGAGCTCTTTTGCCGTGGAGCCAGGCTGGGAGAGTGGGGAATGTCCAGCCTGGAGAAGAGAAGGCTCCAGGGGAGACCTCAGGGCCCCTTGCAGGGCCTAAAGGGGCTCCAAGAGCTGGAGAAGGACTTGGGACAAGGGACAGAGGAACAGGACAAGAGGGAATGTTTTCCCAGTGCCAGAGGGCAGGGATAGTTGGGATATTGGGAAGAAGATCCTCCGTGTGAGGGTGGCGAGGGACTGGAACGGATTTCCAAGGGAAACTGGCTGCCCCATCCCTGGAAGTGTCCAAGGCCAGGTTGGACAGGGCTTGGGGCAGCCTGGGATAGTAGGAGGTGTTCCTGCCCATGGCAGGGGGTGGCACTGGGTGGGATTTAAGGTCCCTTCCCACCCAAACCATTCCAGGATTCCCTGAGTCTACCTGGGCTGGCAATTCCAAACATGCCTGTTCCTTTTTTGGTGTGTGGAACCATTATCCCTGATTTTGGCATCACCTGGAGCTGCCTTTGAGCTCCTGCCTGGCACAGGAGCTCAGGTGTGTCCGGTCAGAGGTGGCACTTCCCAGTGTCACCCGGAGCCAGCCCCGCCCTGTCCCTGTCCCGGGCCTCTCCTGTAGCTCCGGGGTTCCCACCTGGGCTGTGTCTGTGGGGAATCCCCAGACCATTTGGAATTCCCACCCCGGTGTCCTGCAGGTCTCACAATTTCTGTGGCATCATTTTTCCCTGTCTCCTTGTGGCTTTTAATTCAGTTTTAATCATTCCTGGTGTTGGGATTCTTTCCAAAAATGGAGTCTCTGACTGACAGCTGCCCAGGTGATTTTGATTTTTATGCTGAACTCCCAGGTGGGAGGTGGTCATGGATCAGGCAGATTCCTGCAGGGACAATCCGGGAGGTGCTGATCTGAGGCACAAGGATGGTTCTCCTGCAGGGATCTAATCCCGTCCAGGCCGGTTTTCCATGTTTATCCAGCAAAAATGTGTCCAAAAATAGCTCACAAAGAGAAATCCCAGAACCTGTTATGGATATTCAGGGCTGTCAAATCCAGACCTTTGACTTTCCTCATTACCTGTGTGAATATTCCTTATTCCTGATGGGAATAAAAGAGCCTGTGGCTGTTCCCAGGGAGCCTATGGAAGGAGGATGGTTGATGGCAAAGCTGGAATGATGAAATCCAAAATTTGTGCCAAAGACATGGGATCTGCTTTGCTGAACCCACTGCCAGAGGGACCCATTCCCTGGACTCCCTCTTTGGGAATTTTTGGCAATAATGGTGGTTGTCCTTCTTCCAGATCCAAGTGTTTGAGGATGGAGCCGACACAACGTCCCCAGAAACCCCGGAATCTGCTGCCATGAAGGTCCCCAAGAGAGGTACAGCCTGGGTGGGAAATCCTTCCCAAAGGGGTGGGAAATCCTTCCTGGAGGGAGTGTGAAATCTTTCCTGAAAGGGTGGGAATCCTTTCCAGATGGAATGGGAAGTCCCTCCTGGAGAGAGGGAGCTCTTTCTGGTGGGAATCCTTCCTTCCTGGAGGGATGGGCACATAGAATGCAGCCCTGACCCACTCTGAGGCTCTGGAATTGCAGTGTCCATGTCTCCAGCCCCATTCCCACCCCTGGGCAGTGATCCCTGCACTGATCATTCCTTCCCCGTTCCCACCTCCGTTCCTGGCTGAGGGCCCAGGCAGCCCTGCCTCCCTGGGCTGTGCTTTGTTGGGAATGTTGCCCAGCTCGCTGTGGGATCCCGGGAGCTGCGGAAGGGGCTCTGCCAACTTCCTGGCCTGGCTGCTCCGCGGGTGCCGCTGCCAAGGGGAGCTTTTGTGGGACACAGGATAAGGGGTCGGGATGGGCTGGGGGGCAGGGGGTGGCTGTGGCGGGGGTTTCCCCTCTCCCAGACAGGGGAAACTGAAATTCCTCTTTAAATTCTGTAAGCAAATACTTCCCTTTTGCTTGGGAAAGTGGAATGGACCTTTCATTCCTCTCTGTTTTGGATCCTGCAGTCAGCACAGAATCATGGAATTGTTGAAGTTGGAAAAGCCCATCGAGTCCAACCATTCCCAGCACTGCCAAGGCCACCCCTGACCATGTCCCCCAGTGCCACATCCACTGTTAAATCCCCCCAGGGATGGGGACTGCCCCCTGCCCTGGGCAGCTGTGCCAGGGCTGCACAGCCCTTTCCAGGAAGGAGTTTTCCCCCCTTCCCCTTGTCCTGTCCCTGTTCCCTGGGAGCAGAGCCTGACCCCCCCCCCGTCTCCCCCCTCCTGTCAGGGAGTTGCAGAGCCAGAAGGTCCCCCCTGAGCCTCCTTTGCTCCAGGCTGAGCCCCCACAGCTCCCTCAGCCCCTCCTGCTGCTCCAGCCCCTTCCCAGCTCCGCTCCCTTCCCTGCACACGGATGGATGTGGTGACCGGAGGGGCTGTGCCGGCCGGAGCAGGGGAAGCCCTGGCTGCAGGTCGGGAGTGGGATGATGCAGTCGGGGATGCAGGGCTGGGATGTGGCTGCCTGCCAAGGGTTTCCATGGAAACAGCAGCTGCTGCAGTGGGACTGCAGTGGGGGATGCAGGGATGGCTCTGCCATGGATCCAGCTCCAGCCCCTCCCAGCTGGCACAGGGGGGCACTCAGGGGGAGCTGGGGGTGGTCCCAGACACCTGGGCAAAGGGGGGAATCCAGACACACCCGCCCTGGGGACCTGCAGGGAGGGACAGGACACGGGGGAATGGCTTCCTGCTGGAAAAGGGGAAGTTTGTGTGGGATTTTGAGAAGAAATCCCTCCCTGTGAGGGTGGGGAGGCCCTGGCAAAGGTTGCCCTGCATCCCTGGAAGTGTCTGAGGCCAGGTTAGACAGGGCTGGGAGCAGCCTGGGCTAGTGGAAGGTGTCCCTGCCCGTGGCAGTGGGTTGGAATCAACAGGATTTACAATACCTTCCAATCCAAACCATTCCACAATTTCATGATTCTGTGTCCCCAAGTGCCACAAAGCCCCCAGGGATGGGGACTCCATGCTCCTGGGACAGCCCATGCCAGTGCTGGTGCCTCAGGGATCCTGAATTCCAGGGGTTCAGCCCAAGGAGAGCAGCAGAACCTGCCCTAGTTCCAAGGAGCGTCCAAGCATTTGCCTTCCTCAGCCAGCAGCTCCAATAAGGAATTCCCTGTTCCCCCAAACCCACTCCCTGTGGTGCTGCCGTTTCCTGGCGGATCCTGACTCTGCTTCACTCCCTCTTCCCAAAAGCTCCTGTCCAGCCCCTGGATGCCCTCTGGCTGCAGGGACACGGGGCTGGGGACAGGGCTGTCCCGGGGGCTCATGGCCCTGTCTGTGCTCTCTCCACAGATTCCGTGGATGCCGCCAAGACCAGCAAACTGGTGAGTGACTCCAGCACTTTGGCACCTCTGATGGCGCCGGGTTTCATCCCTTTGGGAAGAGCACACGGACACACACTTTCAGCTCAGTGCTCTGGGATAAAATGCCCGTGGAAAAGTGAATTTATTCTGAACCCCTGGGAAACAAGGTGTAAAAATGTTCCTGAGGGATCACCCAGCGCAGGTCCTGGTGTACCCTGTTTTGATCCGAGTCCAGTCGATATTTCAGCATTCCCTGGTAGCTTCCTTCAAACCCTGATCCTCATGAAATCATGGAATGATTTGGGTTGAAAGGGACTTTAAATCCCATCCAGTCCCAGTTGACACTTTCCACTATCCCAGGTTGCTCCAAGCCCTGTCCAACCTGGTGCTGGACAGTTCCAGGGATGGGGCGGCTCCCAGGACTCTCTCATCCCACAGGAAGAGTGCATTCCTTGGAATAAGTGACATTGGCTCTCTCTGGCTTCTGCACCTCCGAGTGTCTTTATCCAGGAGCTCCAGTGGCTCCTGGGACGTGGATAGAGACACATCATATCTGTTTGTGATGGGCATTTCCTAAGGAACAGGAAACTGGAGCAGGTTCCTGTCTCCAGGTACTGCTGAAATCCACCCAAACAGCTGTGCAGGTGTAGGATAGTGAGGAATCATGGAATACTGAGGTTGGAAAAGCCCTCTGAGACCATGGAGTCCAGCTATTCCCCAGCACTGCCCATGTCACCACTCCTGGGGAGCAGCGATGTCACTGGGTGATCCTGGGGACACAGAGGAGGGATTTGTGTGTTTGGGGTAGAAACTGGATTTTCCTCAGGGATAAACTGGTCCAGCTGGGGTGTGGGAGCTGTGGGAAAGGAAACGGCTCCCCGGGGGACAAGGGGCTGCTCCTGTGTGTGGCACCTGCAGGGAGGGGTCGGGGCACATCGAAGCCCAGCCTCCTGCACTGCCATTCCAGATAATTCCCAGGACTGGGAATTCTCCTCCCCATCCTGCTGTGGAGCCGGGTGCTGGGTCAGAGTCAGCATCTGGGCACAGCTGGGATGGGGATGGAGCAGCACCGTGGGGTGCTCCAGGGGGTTGTTGGGATCAGATCCCAGGGGATGTGAGCTGCAGCCAGAGGGGAGGGTAGAGAAGAACTCCCTGCCCTGTACTAAAGGGATTTGGGAGTTTTTTTTTGGGTTTTCCTGCTGTGTGCTGGCAGGGCCCTGGCACTGCTGGAGCCTCCGCCCCATGTGTTCCCTGCCTGATCCACAGCATCGAGGCTCCCGCTTTAATTATACCCTGGAATTAATTCAAAGCAAAGAATATTTAGTAAGGGAAATCAGGATGCTGAAATGGGGTTTGTTCTTGGGATGTTTTATGCTGCTGATGTGGAGAAGGGATCAGGATAGGAGGTGCTGCTGGATGCACTCCTGTGCTCCAGGGCATTTCCACTGGTTTGGCACGGAACCATGGAATGGTTTGGGAGAGACCTTAAATCCCATCCAGTTCCATGGGCAGGGACACGTCCCACTAGCCCAGGTTGCTCCAAGCCCCGTCCAGCCTGGCCTTGGACACTTCCAGGGATGGGGCAGCCACAGCTTCTCTGGGCAACCTGTGCCAGGGCCTCACCACTCTCACAAGGAGGATCTTCCCAATATCCCGTTTTTCCCTGCCCTCTGGCACTGGGAAGCCAATCCCCCTTGTCCTGGCACCTTGACACCCTCTCCCTCCTGCATCCTGGCAGATCCTGGCACCCCAGTTCCTTCTGTGGTTTACCCATCTTTGCACCATCTATTTCCCCTTGGACCTGTCCCGGTTCCCCAAAATTCCCTGTGCTGGGGGTGGATCTGTGACACCGGAGCGAGGGGGTGACTGTGAGGCTGCCAGCGAGCCCTGTTGTGATTTCCACCGTAACTGCTGTAACTTTCCCTGGATCTGTTCCCGCTGCTGCCCGTCCCGCAGCCCGGCTGTTCGCGGGGGCCGTTCCCCGGGTCCCTGGCAGGGCCTGTCTAACGTTCCTTCTGTTCCCTCCTCACGCAGCGCGGAGCGAAGCCCAAGAAGGTGCTGTGTGAGCCGGTCCGCGTGCGGCCGCATGCCGGGGCCATCGCCATCCTCCCCCGCCCACCGCGCCCATCCGGCCCCGCATGGCTGCTCCCTGCATGTGCTCCCGCCCCGCCGCGCAACCGCGCCTTGCATCCACACGGGATCATGGAATGTTTGGGTGGGAAAGGCCTCTGAGACCCCCGAGTTCCCCCGGCACTGCCAAGGCCACCACAGACCGTGTCCCCAAGTGCCACATCCACAGGGCTGTTAAATCCCCCCCGGGATGGGGACTCCCCCCTGCCCTGGGCAGCCTCTTCCAATGCTTTACAACCCTTTCCAGGAAGGAATTTTCTCGGTATCCAACCTGAACCTCCCCTGGCACAAGCTGAGGCTGTTCCCTCATAGGTATTTTTATAAAATCCTCTGGTGACTCAGGGACAAGTGGCACCTTCTCAGGGCTGTCCTGTCCTGTCCCCGGGCTCTGGCTCCTCCCAGGGACACCCAAAACCAGCTGGTTTGGGACAATTAGTGAGCCAAAAATAATTTGTACCAGGATGAGCCAAAACTCCAAAAGGTCTTGGCAAAGAATCCCAGAAGAATCCCGGAATGGTTTGGGTTGGGAGAGATGCTAAAGCCCATCTCTTTTCACCCCTTGCCATTGGCAGGGACACCGAATCACCATTCCCTGCAGGCTCTTAGGGGAATATTTTTTTCCCATGGGAATTTTGCCAAGAGAAAAGCCAAGGTGAGCACTGGGGACACGGAAAGGACCCGGCATCAGCACTGGGAGGGAGGGAGGGAGGGAGGAAGGAAGGGAGAGGGTACCTGGAGCTCTTGGCATCTCTTTGGCCCAGCTTTGCTTTCCAGCCGCTTCCATGTAGATTTTTGGGGGAAGAAACAGTGCAAACAGCTCTGTTTGTCCGTGGGAATTCCAGAGGCGAGGAGCAATGTGGAAGCACACGGCGAAGGTGCCGAGAGCCTCTGGAGGGGGCCAGGAGCACCTGCCCCCAGGTGTCCCCTCCTCGTGTCCCCCCAGGTCCAGGTCTCTGCATGTCCTGAGGCTCCAGGGGCATGTGGGTCCCCTCATGCCGGCCCTGCCACCTCCAAGGGATGCCTGGCTGTCAGGACTCTCCATGGGATGAAATTCCCATTTGGAATGTTGCGTTCTTCCCCTCCTGTCCTGTCCTGGTGGGTTTGCAGCTGCCGTGTGTCCCTGCTGTGTCCCCGCCGTCTGCTCGGAGCTGGGGCTGGGGGAGGGATTAGGATCATGGCTCTGTGACTGTCACTGGCCTAGGGATCATGGGGGTGTGACTGTCACTGCCCTGGGGATCATGGGAGTGTGACTGTCACTGCCCTGGGGATCATGGATCTGTCAGTGTCCAGGGATCATGGGGGTGTGACTGTCACTGGCCTGGGGATCATGGATCTGTCAGTGTCCAGGAATCATGGATCTGTGACTGTCACTGCCCTGGGGATCATGGATCTGTCAGTCTCTGGGGATCGTGGGGGTGTGACTGTCACTGTCCTGCCCCCCATCCTGGCAGCTCACACAGGGCCATCCCCACGGCAGTGCCAGGCTCTGCTGCCCCGTCAGAATTGAACATTTTTGGCCGTTAATGACCCCGTGACCCACCCCACTCCAGCAGCCCCTCCCCAGCAGGGCTGTTCCAGCCGGGGGGAGCTGGATAACGAGCGTAATTAGCAGGTAAATCCTCGTTCCGGGGATTATGGGCTCCTGCCTGTCAAATATAGACTCTAATCGTCCCCAGTGCTGCTGCCGGCGGCCTTGGGGTGCCAGATGGGCCTCACTCCCCCACTGTGCTCCCTCCCTGTTCTCCATGGATTTGGGAGTGCTGGTGGGCAGATGGGACCGGTGCAGAGGGGCCTCTGGTCACTGAGGTCGTGGCCTTTGGGCTGTGCTGTTCCCAGGCCTTGGAGCAGGGGGCAGCTCCAGGGGCACGTCGGGGGCTGCAGGGGGTCCTGTCCCTTGGCTGTGACACCACGTTGGGATGTCCTTGTTCTTGTAGCAGTGTCTCCAGGCAGGAGCTGGTGGCCCAGGCTGTCCCTGGGAGGTGCTGGCCTCTGTCCTGGGCCAGGCTAGCTGGGAAGGACCCCAAAGGGATCCCAAAGGGACCCCAGAGGGGTCCCGAAGTCTGTTTAAAGAGCAGGAAGAGGGTGTTTCCTGGCTAATTTTCGGGATGAAATGGGTTGTGTCTCCTTCATCCCTGTGTGACCTGAGTCATGACTGTGACAGGCTGGTCCCTTGTCCTGCTGCAGGGCTGGGTGACACTGGGTCACAGATGTCACCTCTCAGGGACATGGAGATGGCAGGGCCATGGTAGTGCCTGGGTCACCCTGTGTGTACCAGAGCAGGGCTGGGAATGGGGAGACTCCCAGGGATGCAGGGAAAGGCTGGTCCATGGCTCCTGCCTCGCTCAGGGTGTGTCAGGGTTGGCTCCCAGGCTCTGACACACCCTGGAATCATGGAATATTTAGGTTGGAAAAGCCCCCTGAGCCCACCAGGTCTGACCACTCCCCACTGACCACGTCCCCAAGTGCCACATCCACACGTGGCACGTGCCCAGTGCTGCGACCCAGGGGTAGCTCCAGTCCTGTCCCCTCAGGTCACTGTCCCCTGCAGCCAGAGGTTTCCCCTCTGATGGGTCGGGTTTGTCCTGCCCCAGTGACATCCCTGTTCCTTTCATCCTCCCAGCGGCATTCCGTGTGCCAGGGCTGGATTCCCAGCGGTGTGTGCTGGGCTGGGTCTCCTCTCTGCCGGGCACCTGATCCCACTCTGATCCCGTCCGGGGGGGACCAGCCGGTGGCCAGGTTGGTGGCCAGGTCATTATCCCGATGTTATCCAGGTCTCCATGCGGGAGCAGATGGCCCATTCCAGCCCGGAGCAGGTCCCAGATGGTCTGTTTAATGCAGATGGGCCACCCCAAGCCCTGTTAATCCTTTAAAGGAACAACTAATCCGATCAGCTCCAAAACCCACCCCATCCCAGCTGCCCAAACCGCGTCCGATGGCGCGGCAGGGCCTGGATGAACCTGGGAACTGCTGTTGCGTGGGCTGGGTGACACCCCCGTGGCAGCTCTGTGTGTCCCCGGGGGAGCTTGGGGTGAGATCCAAGGTGGTTATTTTGGTGTTAATTGAGGGAAGGGCCCGTGACCCTTTGTAGTCAGGAGCTGAGCAGCACCTGGCACCACGAGCTGGGGGCTCCATGGCAAAGAGCTGGAGTTAACCCTGTCAGCTCCTCTCCAAACCCCCCAAGAGCCAGGCATCCTCTCAGCTGCGATGATGCCAAAAGCTCCTTCTCCCTTCTCGTGAATTTAGGATAAATAACCTCCCTTACGTGTCCCTGAGGGGTCTCAGGGACAGCCCAAAGCATCCGACACAGTTTTCCCATTGGTAAATTGCGTTTCCTCACTGCTGCAGCATTTACTGGATCCTGGATGTGGGAAGAGCTTATATAGTCTGGATTTAGGGAGTGGAGCTGTGTGTGAGGAGAGGAGCTGGTTCATTAGAGCAGCTCTAATATCCTTAATTATCTTAAGGTTAAATCCGGGTGAGCCTGCACGTGGCTCCTCCAGGGATGGACACGGCCCTTGGATCACTCAGGCTTATGGCCATGGATCCAGGGTGCTTTTGTCTGGAAAAGCCCAATAAGTGGTTCCTTTTTCCTGTGGTTTCTGAACACCTTCCACTATCTCAGGTTGCTCCAAGCCCCATCCAGCCTGGCCTTGGACACTTCCAGGTCAACTGCAGCTTCTCTGGGAAACCTGGGCCAGGGCCTCACCCCCCTCACAGCCAGGAGTTCCTTCCCAGTCTCCCATCTCTCCCTGCCCTCTGGCACTGGGAAGCCATTCCCTGTGTGCTGTCCCTCCCTGCCTTGTCCCCAGTCCCTCTGCAGCTCTCCTGGACCCCCTTTAGGCCCTGCAAGAGGCTCTCAGTTCTCCCTGGAGCCTTCTCTTCTCAGGGGACCCCCCCCCAGCTCTCCCAGCCTGGGTCCAGAGCAGAGGGGCCCCAGAGTCATGGAATGGTTTGGGTTGGAAGGTGGTATAAATCCCATTGATTCCAGTCCCCAGCCACGGGCAGGGACACCTCCCACCGTCCCAGGTTGCTCCAAGCCCTGTCCAGCCTGGCCTTGGACTCTTCCAGGCATTTGTGCCAGCTCCCAGAGCTGCTCGATTCCCTGATCCAGGGGTTATTCAGGAATCAGACCCCGCCACTGATGGGTTGGGCACAGGGTGTCCCCATGTCATGGCAAACTGTGGGGCTGCCTTCAAGGAATGCCAGTCTGCTGCAGACAGGGGCCTTTAAAGGCATTTCCAGGACATGGGAAGGATTGTGCCAAGGCTCTGGGATTACTGGAGGTAAAATTCCCTCTGTGTGTGCTGGTGCTGTTGGAGTGGGACGGTGGTGCTGCAGGTGTCAGGCAGGAATTTGAGGTCTGGGCCTGGCGGGGCAGCGAGGCCTGGGACAGGGCAGTGAGGTTTGGGGACAGGGCAGTGAGGTTTGGGGACAGGGCAGCGAGGCCTGGGACAGGGCAGTGAGGTTTGGGGACAGGGCAGTGAGGCTTGGGGACAGGGCAGTGAGGTTTGGGGACAGGGCAGTGGTGAACCACACATGTGGTTCCATTGGAGTCCTGCTCCAGGGACAAGGATGCCAGGCAGGAATTTGGGGCCTGGGTCTGGCAAGGCGGCAAGGCTTGGGGACATGGCAGTGAGGCTTGGGGACATGGCAGTGAGGCTTGGGGACACGGGGTCTGGCCAATATGCTGAACACTGCGCCGGGTGCCCGGTGCTCTCCGTGGGGGCTCCTTGGGGCTGGGGATCTTCAGGGCAGGGACTCTCCGAGGCCGTGGTGGTCTCTGCACACCCTCAGCCATGCAGGGGTGCCCTGAGTTCCTGGGAGTCCCCCCGTGTTGGCAGGAGGCACTGAATGGGAGTGCAGAAGGATGGACCCGGCCCTGCAGCTGTCCGTGTGTCCATCTGTCCATCCGTCAGGCTCAGTTCCTCCCGTGTGTCCATCTGTCCATCCGTCAGGCTCAGTTCCGCCCGTGTGTCCATCTGTCCGGTCCCGGCTGCCCCCCGGGCCGGCGGGGGCGGGTTGGCCGCGGGCGCAGCCCGGAGCCCTCCGGACCCGCCGGCTGTGCCGGGAGTGCTGAGCTGCTGCGGACCCCCCTCCCGGGAGCGGCGGCCTCACGGCCATCCTCACGCTCGCCATCCCGCTCATCCCCATCGCCATCCGCGCACCGCGCGGCTCG